>CM068367.1:1403102221-1403289214 GCA_034769895.1 Magicicada septendecula
GTTTTCGCAGTCTTCTTTATTGTCAATTTCAGAAATGTAACTAAAACAGAAATTACGTATTAATTAAATTTAATTTAATAAGACATTTAAATTAAATGATAGGTCAAGAAGATCGAACGCGATATTTGCGTATCAAGCGAGCGGTCCTTTGAAAAACTATTATTATTATTATTCTTATTGTTGTTATTATTAATATTATTATTATTATTTTATTATTATTATTTGCAGAAGTGCCGAAGATTCGCAAGAAAGAGGATGGCACTGGAGATGGACCTCGCGGAGATCACGCCCGATGGGCGTAGTTGAGACTATGCTTCGAGGCAAGTAGGAATCAGACCGTATTTCTGCATTTATTTAGTGGGTCTTACTAGAAAGAAACACAAAGCCATCTTTTAGAGGATAAGGGACAATTCAGAAGGAACCCGGAAAGGGCTCTATAGACTCCGTCCTGAACTAATACGCTGAGTGGTTCCAGGATGGATAAGAATGCTCCGAATTTGAGGGGGGTTTTTAGTGGGCGAGAGTCCCACAGACTAAATGACAGACGGTTTCCACTGACGGTGGGTAAAGCATTTTCCCCCTCTTAAAAAAGAAAACAATTACAAACAGAAGAAACTGATGTTAATCCAATACAGCATTTGATTACTGCTAGAATAACATATGATTTATAGAATATCTAGAGTTCCTAACAAGAAAAAATGTATGTGTTTGTGTGTGTGTGTGTGTGTGTGTGTGTCCGTCTGTCTCCCTGGCATTTTCTTCACAGTAAACGTTGACTGTTTTGTAATACTCTGCAACTGATACACCAAATAGTGATCGTGAATTTATAAATTACGGAAGGTTTGGTCGTGTTGTCTGGTCATTGGTTCCAAGAAAATTTATTTTTTATAGTCAGTAATTTTATACACGTAATACAGAAATAATATTTGACAGAAATAATATCGTTTTAGATAGTAAAATTATGAACAAGTCTCAGAATTTAACTATATAGACTGTAACACCTCATATAAAAACGAAAAAGATATTAATGGGTCAATTAATTAATTTAACCAGATAACAGGTACTCTCTGACGTGCTCTAAAACACAAGGCAAGAGAAGACTCCATAACAAAATTATACAAATCCTTACTTACGGCTCAGAAACGTGAACAATGTCTGCTATACAAATGTCGAGAATTCAGGCTACGGAAATGAAATTTTTGTGTTCCATAGCCGGGTACACAAAATTAGATATGAAAAGAAACAATCAGATGAGAGAGGAACTGAAAGATGAGGAAGTAAATGGAATTATCATTATGTATAGAGAAAACTGGAAACAACTCATTAGCAGAATGGGCAGTGACAGATTCCCCAAGGTAGCCTTATTGTATCAGCCGAAAGGGAAGAGAAGCCTGGGAAGACCCAAAAAGAGATCGTGTGACCAGTTTTGAGTTGGAACAGATTAAACAATCTAAGCCGTAAAGAAGAAGAAGAAGAAGAAGAAGAAGAAGAAGAAGAAGAAGAAGAAGAAGAAGAAGAAGAAGACGAAGAAGGAGGAGGAGGAGGAGGAGGAGGAGGAGGAGGAGGAGGAGGAGGAGGAGGAGGAGGAGGAGGAGGAGGAGGAGGAGGAGGAGGAGGAGGAGGAGGAGGAGGAGGAGGAGAAGAAGAAGAAGAAGAAGAAGAAGAAGAAGAAGAAGAAGAAGAAGAAGAAGAAGATGATGATGATGATGATGATGATGATGATGATGATGATGACGATGATGTCAGAAACAATAAACAGACGCACACATGTAATGGGTGTTTTGTGTGACTTTGTGTGCGTTTGGACGTGAAGAATAACAATAACTATTACACAGTTCTCATCATAACGCGTATCGCTGCCTTGGAGCAGAACTAGCATATGTCCAAAAACACAACATTTCAGGAGGGCAAATTGTAAGTTTAATTTTTCTACAATTTTCTTATAAATGTTTTATACCCATTTTTGTAATAATCTTATACACATATTAACTACTATGTAAATAAATTTTAAGAGAATTTTTTTTTTAATTCAGTGGACATAGGTTAGTTCTGCACCAGGTTAATTTGTTATGTTATTATGGCGTGGGCTGATTATGTTCTATGTACTAAAATAAATTGTTATTTTTAAGGTTGGACATACAATACTTCTGCACTCAATAGATACACAATGACAGAACGTAATGCTGATTAAAACAAAACAAAAAATCTTCAATTTCGACATAGTAGGCTATATTTCTGCTGCAAGGTAGCTAGCTATATAGTAACACATAAATATTAACATTAATTGCGTGTATATTAATGGTTTCTGTACTGCCTGTGTTTCTATACAAGTCTTGTTGATGACGACAATATTATCGTTAAGATAAATTATACGTCGAGCCGTTAAGCTACATTAAAACTGTGTCGAATTAACTACCGACCGAACTTCGTAAATCCTTTCGTGATTAGAAGTTATCGAAAAACTCATCAAACGACTTATGGACCGCCATAATATTTCATCTGTACGAATCGATATAATTATATAAAAATACAAAACTCTTTTGACTGAAAATACATTTACTTATTAACGATGTAATCATTATTACTATTTCATTGTCATTATTATTTTTATTTTTTTTTCAGTGAAGGGTTTGTGAGGATCGGTCAAAATTATAACACAAATTTTAACTTATTTGTGTCAACGTTTCGACAATGTTTATTGTCATTATCAGGACAATTGTTGCTGACGCCAAACACACACCTGATGAATAAATATTGTCGAAACGTCGACACAAGTAAGTTAAAATTTGTGTTATATTTCTGACCGATCCTCACAAACCCTTCACTGAAAAATTCATAGATTGACGGTCACTACGAATTTAAAGATGATGATGATGATTATTATTATTATTAGTAGTAGTATTATTATTATCATTATTATTGTTGTTATTACTTAATTTAGTAGTGGCCGTCGATCAATAAATTTTAACGACGGAAGATATAGCGAAGATCGACCAACATGAATATTGTGGCCGATTGGCCATTTTAGGTGTAATCATTCGTATAAATTAATTCATAAGCAATTCGTCTTATACGTCTTATAACAATATTTTCATACGTGAATATATTTTATTTATTTGTATTTTATATTACACCTGTTGGATATTGCACTCTTTGGTGGAACTTAAAGTCGTCTTACTGGTTCTCTTTGTGTATTTTCAACAGTCGCAAAACTTTCTCGAACTATAAAGTTTGTTCTTCATTCGCGTGATAAAGATACCACGGTGACATATATGGCGAACGGGGAGGCTACGATGTCTCGTTTTTACCGTAAAAACCTAGAACAGGAAATGACGTGTGCCCCGGTGCAATTCCATGAATTATCCATTAAAAAAATATCCAAAGATGACAGTACAGAAAAACTTTCGAAACAGTGTAATATAAAACACAAGTAGGTAAAATACATCCTTGTAAAAAATTATTATTTATTATAAATATTCGTTAATAACAAGAAAAATTCTCGGTAATTATGAATATAATTATTAGACGAGTGTACGAAATACGTGGAATCTTCCAAAACAGAAATTCAGTTGATTTTAGTGGACAAACATAAAAGGAATTATGGTAAGTCATCTTTCTCAACTTAATGACAATAAAGATGTTTGTGTATTTTTCTAAAATTTCCAAGAGTCAGGTTTTTATTGTACGATATGGTTAATGTATCAACATTTTTAAATGGACATAATTCACTTGTTTTACTGTCGTAAATTTTCTCAGCATTTAAAATTTTTTTATTATTATTGTAATCATTATTTTATTTCTGTTAGCCACATCACACGCAGTAACAACAAGATAGCAGTTGCCAAGCAACTTACGTAATTGTATGGTTTCCAGAGCGTGTGTGATTGCCGTCCGAGACGAGACTTATAATCACGGGACCCGAACACCACCGCAACAGAGCAGAAACTGAGCGCGCCGTTTGAGCGCTCCGCCGCCCCGCGCCACCTCGCCGTCGTGACGCTGCGCATGACACACACACACCGTTACCTTTACTTAACAGCTGATACGTGCGCGCGCGCGCGTGTACAACCAGACATAAAATAAAAATAAAACAAAACAATTTTTTTTCAAACATCTGGTACCCTGGATAATGAAGAGACCGTTAGTTGTGAATACCACCTTCATCATGCTGCATATTCTTAATAATGATTTTAACCACACCAGATTCTGTCATTAACAGAAGAAATTTAATCCGTGTTTCTATTTTATCTGTAAAGAGTATAGCTAGATTTAGCTGTGATGTATTAGCATTCACTATTTGTTTCTTACTGAAAGTTATTAGCAATTATCATATTAATTTTATATTATTTGCAAAGGGTATATCAGATTCAGTTGAATGTGAAAATGTTGATTTCGTAATGAAAATTGTCATACCTGCCATATGTTAGGTTAATTCTTTATATTATTAATAATGTTTTAGTGGACGGTTAGTGAGGATCGGTCAATAATACAAATTTTAGCTACTTTGCGTCGACGTTTCGACAATATTTATTGTCATCTTCAGGACCTGTGTATGAAATACAATAGAAATATCAAACATACCGAAACAATTAAATATTTGGGTGAACGTGTTGGTGATGTGAACGTGTGCGTGCGTATGTATGTATCATTTTATATGTGAAGACTTATGATAGTTTGTTTACATCTTCAAATTATCTTTAATAAAACGAGCAAATTATAGTATGAGAGAACTTAATTTATACAGTAATGTTATTTTAATTAATTAAACAAACAGTAATCAACAATTGGATATTAGATTGGTACATAAATTGTTTATACCTACAACAGTCAACATATAGCAAAGTAATATATTACCTATAACTAAAACAGATTAGGGGATGTTCACTACGTAATTATTAAAAGTTATTTTTACCATGTTTCACTCCCTACTGGTGTTAACAAACAATCATAATTTAGAAACATACAATTTACACAATACTGTAAAACGTTACGACTTAAATCAGATAGTTGGCAAAGGTTACAAACAAAAGTTTCTGGTAAATTTTACTAACAGGTAAACTTGGATAATAATTGTAATCATATTATAAAATATAGTCAAGAGTACTATAGAATAATGTAATTTATGTATGTGTCCACAATCACCCTTCTCTCTCACCCATTCTCCCCCTGCCAGTCCTTCTTACAGCCTCTCACTCTAACCTGAAATCGATATTATTGTATTATTGACCGATCCTCACTAACCATCCACTAAAACATTCATTGATTGACGGTCACTAAAAATTTAAGGATTATTAATAATAATTTATTGTACTAGAACATTTGTTGTACGCGTGTTTGTAAAAAACAGTACACACAGACATAGCTAGACAGTATTGGAAATAATAATAATAATAATAATATCTTTATTCCCATTATTAAAGTTTACAATTTAAATTAGGTTCAAGTAATAGGAATTACCTGCTCACCACACACTGTGAGCAGCGACAAGTTAAGGTTTATTTAAGTTCTTGTTATATACTTAATTCAACAAAAAACATTTCATTGGGTTGGGCCGATTAGCTCTTATCGCCAACAATTTTTGTGACATATTTATTGTGCATTCACCGAAACCTCTTACTCACTACACTAAACACTAACATATATATTAAAAAAGCGATTCTAGATATTTCAAAATTAACCCCAATAATCCATCTTAACTTTAATTGACATCAATTGTTACAGCTGAGATATAGTATTAACAATTATTATTAACAATATAAAGTAATTAATCTGACATATGGCAGTTATGACAATTTTCAACACGAAATCAACGCTTTCACATTCAACTGAATCTGATATATCCTTTGCAAATAATATAAAATTAATATGATAATTGCTAATATATATATATATTAAAAAAGCGATTCTAGATATTTCAAAATTAACCCCAATAATCCATCTTAACTTTAATTGACATCAATTGTTACAGCTGAGATATAGTATTAACAATTATTATTAACAATATAAAGTAATTAATCTGACATATGGCAGTTACGACAATTTTCAACACGAAATCAACGCTTTCACATTCAACTGAATCTGAAATGATATAAAATTAATATGATAATTGCTAATAATTTTTGAGTAAGAAACAAATAGTGAATGCTAATACATCACAGCTAAATCTAGCTATACTCTCTACAGATAAAATAGAAACACGGATTAAATTTCTTCTGTTAATGACAGCATCTGGTGTGGTTAAAATCATTATTAAGAATATGCAGCGTGATGAAGGTGGTATTCACAACTAACGTTCTATTCATTATCCAAGGTACCAGATGTTTGAAAAAAATTGTTTTGTTTTATTTTTATTTTTTATGTCGGTTCGTAAACGATAATTGAATTTTGATTTTTAGGTCAATTTTAATACTGATGAACGAGCAACTACAATATGTTTAGCAAATTATTTGCTAAATAATTAGACGTATAAGTAAGAAAATAAAGCAGTACAAACTAATTTAATTTTACTGTTGTTTTGATAGTTCATCTTCTTTTTTCATAGTACTAAATTAATATAGATTATTGAACTTTCACTTGTGAAACTTACTTGACTTAAACATTGACTTAAACTTGACAAAGCAAACATGCGGCCTTCAACCATATGCTCCATAGACTAACAAAAATACCATTAAGTAAACAGGATTATAACGATGAACTCAACACAATCAAATATATAACAATAAAAAATGGCTGCAACTCTAATTTAATAAACAAACTAAACAAACACATCATAAACAAAAACAACAAAACACTAAATATCAACAACACACAACTAACTAAATACGATACATCACACTCACATACCATAACTCCAACACACACAAAATCGCCAACACATTCAGGAAACACAAGTACAAAATAGTATACAGAACAACAATACCATCAAAAAACACTTCAATGATACAAACACGGACATAGACAAATACAACAAAACAGGTGTTTACAAATTAAACTGTAATGATTGCAATAGTTTCTATATAGGCCAGACGGGAAGATCTTTTTCATCTCGTTATTCTGAACACCTAAAAGCTTTATCCAACAACAATATACATTCCGCGCTTGCCACACACACACACACACACACACACACACACACACAAAAACCACAGCTACACCAACATAGATACTAATCTCGAGATATTACACTACTTACCCAAAAGTCGAAAACTTGACACAGCAGAACAATTTGACATATACAAACACTACACAACACAACCAAACAGCATACTTAACGACCAATTACACTATAAATCACACACACTTTTTGACACAATTATACATAAAACAAACAATAATTCGGATCCCCGCGCCAATCCCCTTCCACCACACACCACCACCACTCAACCTACCAAATAAAACCGTTACGAGTTACTGGCAGTCTGTCTCATACCGCTGATCAAGGCGCACATCACGCCGAAACGCGTACGGGAGAAAACTAGTAAGTTTCACAAGTGAAAGTTCAATAATCTATATTAATTTTAAAAATTAATAGTTAAAAAAATAGTTAAAAATTCGTTTTTTTATTTTTAAAAGATGGCCTCCGCATATTTATCTCACTTATTTTTTTTATTTTTTATTTATCTCATACTCATCCGCATTCCATTCATCTCAACCTTCTTGAAGATTTCAATACAACAGAATGACTTTAGTTTATTGTAAAGAGGATATTACCTAATCTAATTTGACAGGAAAAGTAAGTACGTAATCGATATCTCAAAGTTGACACATTTCACATTCCACGGCTTAGATTCCCGACACAGTGCTATCACTCCACCGCTTCTACGGACGCGCTACACCTCTCCGTCCTTTCGGCTTGTAATTCCGTAGCTGTCTGAGGATGCGGCAGTCATCCATTTGGTTAAGATTTACCAATCGTTTTAGCGGATATTGGGCTATTTTATCAAGTATACGCATAATATTCAGCGCCTGCCATACACGGACATTTCTTTTATGATCGTGAAGAATATGCCCTGTCACGTGCCTGAGAAATCTCACTTCGGCCGCTTGAATACGACTGGCCTGGGACTTCGTTAAAGTCCAATTTTAAGAGCTATAAAGAAGTGTAGTGTGGACCATCACCTTGTAGAACTTTAAGCATAGTTCTTTCATCGTTGATTTTAAAGTTCTCCTTATGGTTCCGTACATATGGTTGAGGTTGTGCAGCTTCTTCACCACGTAATTGTTCACAATGTAAGAAACGTAAGAGGGCAGATCTTCAAAATTACTGACCTGCTCCAGAACAGTACCATCTACAACAATTTTTGCTCGTATGGGATCGGCTCCGTGAAACGTCATCACCTTGGTCTTCAATGTGAAGATCTTAAATCCAAAATCCTTCCAGAATTGACTCAATGAAAACTGAACGTTGCTCACAAAAACCGTCACCTTTAATGTGGTTTTGAGAATTTTTTAGTACAAAGTGCAAGCAATATATGGAGGTACTGAAAATCCCTTCGGTTTTACATAAATTTGTGAGTTTTGATAATGCAACAGACGGGCTGTTAACAAAGGCCCAGCAGTAGAAGGAAGTATTATTCTTGTTTAGTGAACACAGCGTTAATTTTGCGATCGTGCTGGCAGTGGAGGTGGCGGAATACATCTGCAGTCGTGTCGTAACTATGCAAAGCACGGACCCGCGTCGCCGGCAATCCCAGTTAATCCAAACACGGACTGAACTGACCCACCTCCCCCCCAGCCCCGCCAACACCCTCGATAAACCTTACTGTCCTTACGTTTGTCGCAAGAACTAACTATACACAAGCTTACGTATGTATGTAACAGAATTAATTAATGTTTTAGTGGATGGTTAGTGAGGATCGGTCAATAATACAAATATTAGCTATTTTGCGTCGACGTTTCGACAATATTTATTGTCATCTTCAGGACAATTGTTTCTGACGCCAAACAACACAACTGTGGTGTGTTTGGCGTCAGCAACAATTGTCCTGAAGATGACAATAAATATTGTCGAAACGTCGACGCAAAATAGCTAAAATTTGTATTATTGACCGATCCTCACTAACCATCCACTAAAACATTCATTCATTGACGGTCACTAAAAATTTAAGGATAGAATTAATTAAACTCGTATTAAATAGGAAGAGAGATTGTAGAGATAAGAATTGACAGTCAGACAGAGAATAAGATTGTTACATATATGTCAGAAGATACATAGACTGTTACACAGACCGACAGATAGACTTAAAGACAGGGTAGATACAACAGGTAGATTGGACGTTAGGTAGAAAGCTCGTAGGTACGTGGAATGATAGATACACGGGAAGATTCGAGTTTACGTTCGTAGTTTACGAAGGTCTCACCGATCGTCGTGTTGTTCCGTGGAAACAGAATAACTGACACCAGAAAACAACAAAAGCACTTTCATACAATAATTCAGTTAAATCGTTTAACACACAATAATAAATGTCAGCTTCTACAATGTTGCACTAATCGACACAATAATTAATTTCCACTAATCAGCAACAATAACTTGATCCTCACTAGTAATATCGCCAGCTAAAATCGAACTTCTAAGCCGGCCGCTGACGCCTATATATACCCCACAGAGGTTCCAAAGTAATCTTCCATTTTACGGGCAGCACGGCGAGCACTACTTGTGTAGTTACAGGCGCTCGAACAATCTGGAGACTAGGTTATTGCCCGGCCTTGAATTCAGCACGCCGGCTGCAATCGCTAGACTAGTCGAAAGAACGTGTAAAAGACACTGTTGTATTTTCAACGTAAGATTGTTACATATGCCCGAAGATACATAGAAGGTTAGACAGACTGACAGACAGACGTAAATACAGGATATATACATAGAGTAGATTGGACGTTAAGTACAAAGCTTGTAGGTAGGTGGAATGATAAATACGCAGTAAGATACTGTACGACGGTCTCACCGATCGTCGTGTTGTTCCGTGGAAACAGAATAACTGACACCAGAAATCAACAAAACCACTTTCATACAATAATTCAAGTTAAATCGTTTAACACACAACTGTAAACGTCAGCTTCTACAGTTTCGCACTAATCAACACAACAATCAATTTCCATTAATCAGCAGCAATCGCTTGATCCACATTATTAATATTGCCAAGTAAAATTCAACTTCAAAGCCAGCCTCTGACGCTTATATACACGCCGCAGAGGTTCCAGAATAATATTCCATTTCTCGGGCGACACAGCTAGCATAACGTGCTTACTTACAGGCCCTAGAACAATCTGAAGATTAGGTCAAAGTCCGATCTTGAACGCAGCGTGCCTACTCAATGCGTTAGGTTAGTCGAGAAACCTGTAGAAAGACATCTGGAAGCTTTAAGAGCGCTACGTAATTGTCTTTCATCTCAACGAATGTAGCAATTCAATAGCAATATGTTAGGTGGGGGCAGGTTAGTAATTAGACAGAAGTCTGATAAATAGGTTGACAGACAGATATCTGGAAGTTTTAAGAGCGCTACGTAATTGTCTTTCATCTCAACGAATGTAGCAATTCAATAGCTATTTTTATGTGGGGGCGGGTTAGTAATTAGATAGAGTCTAATAAATATGTTGAAAGAAAGACATCTGGAAGTTTTAAGAGCGCTACGTACCGTAATTGTCTTTCATCTCAACGAATGTAGCAATTCAATAGCTAAATATTAGGTGAAGGCTGGTTAGTAATTAAATAGAAGTCTGATAAATAGGTTGACAGAAAGATATCTGGAAGTTTTAAGAGCGCTACGTAATTGTCTTTCATCTCAACGAATGTAGCAATTAAATAGCTATATATTAGGTGGGGGCGGTTAGTAATTAGATAGATGTCTGATAAATAGTTGACTGGAAGACAGGACAAAAAAGGTAGGTACACTCATCCTTAGATAAAAGGTTTGTAGGTAGGCAGATTGAGAGTCTCTCTCTAAAAAGTTCTAGAGGGTATAGGTAATGCTATTATGCTTCTAGACTTGTAGCGTATTATGCATCAGTAGATATTATGCTTCTAGACTGACATATTATGCAAAACAGCTGGCTTAATTCTGATACATTCGATTGAGACTACTTTGAAGGGGGCAGTATAAGTGTCGATTAGTGAAAGCATAATTTTTAAAATAAACAAGAACTGCATGAACTTTCTTATCAAACATCGTACTGTAATTCAGTTTATTTCTACAATCGTTTATAAGGCTTATTTTAACACACACAACATGCCTACGTTAACTGATAATGGAATTTTGGAGAGGGGGTTCAGTTACTCCAGTGGTATGGTTAATATTCTATTCAGAATTTTCAGTGCAGTAATTACTTGAACGCCAGTGAGTTCTAAAAATATCGACTGCATATTGACGCGAAAGGTAATGAATTGTACAACTATCCTATTACATAACGCTGTTGTTGTAAATTTCCATCAAATTAAATGACATCAACAAACCTATCATCAATAAATAAACTATATAAAATGTTTCCAGGAAAATCAGCGACCAAAAAAAACTACAGACGGTTTCAAATCCCACGCATAAAATAAACAAATTGTATGAAAACACATATAAAATAAAATGGCAAACGTTATGGAATCGTTTGCTGTATGCGTTCGTTTACGAAACGTGTGTAGTGTGCAGTTTTTTCGGCTCGAAGAATCACAGACAGTCGCTGAGGGGGGTTACAACATTAACCAGATAGAATTCAATAACCGCCTACGACAACTACCCTCAGACTCGCCACACCACCCTTATTTCCATTCACAATCACGCCAGCCTCCATTTAGTACAACCCATCACGTACGCACATAGATTTTACTCTGTCTCTGCCTCTGTCTGTCTGTCTATCTAAATTCTATTGGTAAATGTTAATTTTTATATAATACTGGTATCATTTAAATATAATTATCATAATCATTGCTTTCTTCTTCGATAATCATTATTTATCGTCTTCTTCTTCTTCTTCTTCTTCTTCTTCTTCTTCTTCTTCTTCTTCTTCTTCTTCTTCTTCTTCTTCTTCTTCTTCTTCTTCTTCTTCTCTTCAACCGAGTGGCTGCGTAGTCTCGCAATTTTTTTCCTCCCGAAGAAAGTCCCGAAAACCTTCTTCTTCCTCCATAGAATACTTTATCCATAGAATCCTGTCCCACTAAGCGACGCGATCAAGGATTATCATCATCATTCATTATTATATTGTTGCGACGGTCTCAGGGATCATCGTGTTGTACAGTGGAAACAAAATACAGATACCAATGAAGTCACTAATTACCAGTTTAATTAATCACAAAAAAACGATTTGAAATAAACGAGGTACTCTCATACAATAACTGAAGTTACATTTGTCCACAAGTAGTAATATTGTCAGCTATTAGAGTCCCGCGCCCAATTATAGACACAATAATCACTTTCCACTAATCTGCAACATTACTTGATCCGCACTCTACAATATCGCCGGGTGTAACTAACTAACTAACTAACCCGGGAGTAGACGCTTATGTAGATCCTGCAGAATAATTTTCCATACTCTTGGCCGCGTACCAACATAATTTTCGTAGTTGAGAGTGCTCTAACAGTCTGGAATGACCTTGACCGAGAAGCAGCACCAACTTGGCTAGCCGAGAAACGTGTAGAACCTTTACGTAACTGCACCTGCTGAATTTTCCAGAACGTAACGTAACTATCGTAGCAATATTATCGTATTCGTTGTTATGATACATATCATTATTATTATCATGATAATACCATTATTATTATCCTCAGCCCAGAGTACTCGTCAGATCGTCGTGGATGACCAGAAAGCTTGGATTAGTGGAACGTAAAGTAGTGTAACCCCTCTTTAACTTAGGCAGTAAAAAAAAAGATTTTTTTTTTGAAAAATTTAAAAAAAAATTTTTTTTTTTTTTGTTGAAAAGAGGGGCCACAAGTTAATTAGAACTAGACCAAAGCCTAGAGAAGCCAAAAATGCGCTGGATCCAGTGAGACGGGACTTGCAATGAAAACTCATAAATTAAACAATTAATAAAATCCCTTTTATTATTCTATCTCCATTTGAAAACAATATGAATAACAAAATCAATAAACACAACAGTCAGAATCTATTATTCCCTTAAATTGATAATTAATATAATTTATACTCTTTCAACAAGGTCACCTGAAAATATTTATTAACACATATAAAATATATTTGCTATCTCTCTTTAAAAATGAATTAAAATTTAAAATCATTACTATTCTTTAAATAAAGTTTCCTGTAAAATATTAATAATATAAAATTTATTTTCTATGTTCTCTTTAAAATGATCCATTGAACTTAATGGAGATAATTTTTATAGACTTTTTGATAATATTAATTATAATAACAAATTCTCAAACAATTAATTAAAAATTAAATAGTGACAATCCACATCCTTGTTATTCAAGTTAATTAAAATAAATTACTTTCTTAGAAGAAATATTCAGCAAAATTTAATTGAGATAGAATAAATACTTGTTATTAAAATTAAAAGGATATATAATCCTATGTTTCATCTTTCTTTTCTAAAAACCCTGTATCTAAACTCCCCCAAAAATACACCTAAATGTACAATACATATAACCCCACAAAATACACACACAAATATACAATACATCACATGTTCCACAATACAATACAATTATACAAAGATCTCTTGCCACGCCCTTTTCTTACCCCCATGAGGTATATTATTAATTCTTTTACGGACATCCATGTTAGGATTACAAAACTTAATTGGTTCATAACACATGACATGTGTTTTAGATAATGCTTATGCAACTCCAGTAGTCCCCAGGACATAATAAAATCCAAAATTTGGCTAAGTGCCTAATACTGTTATACAATTCTGCCCCACTGGGCTCTTATACTGTGAGAAATAAAAATTTAGAAAACAATGAACCCCCCCCCCCGCAGTTATCATAATTAATTAATAGAATATATATATATAGAAACATTGCTAAGTTGTGAAAATAGAAATATGTCATGAATATTATAACCCTTTGAAAAAGTACTTTTGGCCCAGAGACCGACATGTTCGTTTGCCAGTCGGTGCATAATTTAACCTGTCTCAACAACACGTTCAACACTGTATGGACATGCACCCATTCAGGATTAAACTTGTGAAAATCCACCTAACTACCCCAGAAATTTCTATACCATATGAACCAAACTGAATTTAAAATTTAGAAAATATATATATAAAATGAACACTAAATTGAACCCAAGAAATTACAAATTGAATGAATGACTTAAAAGCTGTAATGAAACACATATACTGAAATAAGAGGGAATTATACGTTTGAATGTAGAACTGCCTACGATACATGCCAGCCTCTGAGCTGACAATTTTACAACAAATTAATAAAGTTTACAATTGATTTCACACCCAGTTCACACACTATACTGTCCCGTTAATTGGGGATCCAATTAAATGTTGAAAAACTTGAAAGTGTTGTGGTTGATTGATAGAACTGGTTCACTGGGTCTTTTGAGTGCATGTCTACGTATAAAAGAATATAATGGTTTGAGATACCTGATTTTTGTCCATGGGGGTGTGGTGGCAATCTCGTGGCCTACATTACAGGTGTTGGTGTGGCGTCCTGGCTATTCCTCCGGTAGATGAAGTGAGAGCGAATGGTGTCTCGACTTTTTCTCGACTTGTTCGGAGGACCCTAATTACATAACATTATATCAGCCAGAGTACACAACACAATGCCCAGAGAAGTTCGCACACCCCCCAAAAATCCATATATAATCTTAACATAGCTTTAGAGCTACCTAAATATAAAACTTGTCAAGGTTATTTGGCCGACAGGCCCTATTTGAAAATATTTAGTACAGTAAATCTTTATAATAATAACTTCACCCATGCGGGTTACCATGTTGAATTTTTGATAGTTAATTATGGCTTGTTACAATTTTAATAAGCTTTATACATAGTCTGAATATTTAGTACCACGTGGTCAAGAAAGGTTAAATCTGATTACATCGTCTTTACTATATTAATTAATACCATTTGGCGATTATATGACTTTCAACTGGTGCCTCAGTAAGCTTCCTGATATGAATAAAGTTTTACTATGCATACTAGTAAAGTTGTATGCCACTTAGACCGAATTACGCATTGTGCAATAACCATAGGTACTTAATAGGAATCTGCTTACATCAATGTTTGCATTATTTAAACTAATACTTTTGTGTTTATATTTCCTTGACTTTTAGTGCCGTAGTTCGGACACGTGAATTTAATATAGTTTTACTGTGTTTCAAAAAGTCTACCTTCAATTGCCTATTGCACAATGCCCCGCGGTTTTTAAAGTTTATCAGAAATCCACTTACTGGGGCTTATTAAAACCAGTTTTCTTTAGTGAAACATTAAATATAATTAATATGAAAGTATTGGCGAGACTTACCGCAGTCGTGTATTGATCTAGCCTGACATAGTGTGAAGGATGTTAGACGAAAATATCTTCATCTACCCGGAGTAGCAAAAGCGGCCATTATCGATGAAGGTTGAAGCCAGACGAGCTTAAACAGAATAACTTCTGCCCTTCTCGTTTGCCTACAGCGGCTGGCACCAGAGATCAGCACCTCTCAGGCACTTGATAAGCTCAGAATTAGTGCCATATCTTCGCTACAAGAGTGCAGCACCAATTAAAGCGCTTCAAATTCTGTACTGCGTTTAACTTACAGGACGTTATATACTGGACATGCGCCGGTTCTATACTAGAGTCGGCACAGTAGAGTATATGCAAGCTTTTGGTCTTACTCTGCTTTCAACCAGAAGAACTCACACTAATTTACTCGTTTTCCATAGCGGCCTAGACTTATATAGGTGAGCACACAGGTTTATGTGCTTCGACTGATACGTGTGTGCTGACGTTGTCGAACTCTATGTTGACAACCGTGACCGCTCTACTGACTATAATGCAAGCAAAGACGTTGTGAATAAGTTGAACAAGTTCAACTTTATGTGCGGGACCATTAGGCGAACCCTTAAGTCAGGAAGTAAAGGAACGCGCCCAAAATTCTACAAGGTGATGGCCCTTGCCAGACTTCTTTATGTTTGAGTTGGACTTTTCAAAAGGCCAGGCCAGTTGCATCCAACCGGGTGAAATGAGATTTCTCAGGCACGTGGCAGCGTATACTCTCCATGATCATAGAAGAGACACAGATATCCGGCAGGAACTGAATATTATGAGTATACTCGACAGGATCGCCCAATCTCGGCTGAATTGGTGGGAACATCTTTGCCGAATGGATGACTGCCGCATCCCCAAACAACTATGGAACTATAAGCCGATGGGTCGGAGAGGTGTGGGACATCCGAGGAAGCGCTGGAGTGATCAGCTCTAATCTTTGCCTATTTGAGACCGGAACAAACCATCCTCGGTTTAATCGTGGAAGATGATGATGAATATATTACTTGCAGGTAATGTGTCGCCTGGATTGTACTAGCATATCCCAGGGTATGACGATGATGGGAATGCCATCTTCGAGCTTAATGGCCAGCCCGACTTTCTGACTGGATTGTCTCCCATATACTAGCTAAAGACAGGTGTCCCAATCACAGGAGTAAAGACACCAGTTTTCACTGTTTCAGATATCCATAAGGATCTTTAATGTGGAGTGGTTTCTCCTGGTCGCTTACATTCTACGCTTGGATCAACAAAGAGTTATTCAAAGCTTACTCTTCACGGATAATTATAATCTGCGACCAAGACGACAGTACAGACTGCTGCGTTTCGTGTTCTGTAGCAGATGTATAAATATCTTCTTACGCCCATCAGAGAGGCAACCAGCATGGCGTGTGCGACATTCCGTCTGCGGGTCGGCTTCCAGTAACTACGTGATTATTCTCAACTCATGGCCCAGATAGTAGTAGATTCTTCTCGAACCGGTTTCGACCTTTCATATTGATGCGCGTTATCGGCGTTGTTACTGTGCCTTGCGGTTTAATGTAAACTGCGAGGTTTATTGTATATTATTTACTGCGACACTGTAATTGATACGGCATTTATTGTTTATTAAATTACTGCCTGTTAAACAATCATAACCCTAAATAATTGTTCTACATGGTGTCTTTGTTTATTTTTAACTGTAATTAAAAATGTAATTAATGACTTCTCCTGGTGTAAATTATTCAGTTTCCTCTGTACAACACGTCAATCCTTGTAGTAACCATCGTTACATATACACAAATACAGATCATATGTGTATGAATGTACATGAGTTTCCATAACTATTTAATAAGGTGAACAAATATTTGTAAACAATTTGTAACCTCTAAAATGCATTAAAATTAATACAAAATCAAAAATACCTTACACAAATCATAATTTAATTCAGGACCTAATATAATTTAATTTAATTCATAATTCAGGGCTTATAAAATCAAATGCCCTGACTGTAATAAATTCTATACACTAAACTAAAAGAAGTTTAAAACATACATTTTTTCAACATTGGAACTCATTTATAAAACCAGAAATGTATAAATCAAATTTAGCTACACATTCAATTGCTAATAATCATACTTTTCCAATTTTGAATAGCGTAACTTTATTAAAACATATTTCCCAATAAATATAAACTTTGGAAAAATATGGAAATCTATGAACATAAAACAATTAACAAATTAATAAATGAACAAATACAAATCAATATAAATAACAATTAAATTTTTAAAATAATTAATTTAATAAAATAATATAAACTTGAAAAACATATTTGAATAGGTATCCAAGTCACTTATTGACAAAATCTGTAAAATATTTACCTTATTTCTTCCGTCGTGTGACTTCGCGTTGCGTTTGGATTTAATTTACGCGTTTCGAGACATATGTCTCGTCATCAGAAATAAATAAAATAAAATTCACTCTTAGCGAGGTCGTTACATATTAAAATACAAATATTTGAAAACGATTACACATATATCCGCTTTACTTGAGTGCGCACTCGAGTCGGACCGATCGGACACTCTTGATCGGACTCGACTTGAGTGTCCGATCGGTCCGACTCGAGTGCGCACTCAAGTAAAGCGGATATATGTGTAATCGTTTTCAAATATTTGTATTTTAATATGTAACGACCTCGCTAAGAGTGAATTTTATTTTATTTATTTCTGGTGACGAGACATATGTCTCGAAACGCGTAAATTAAATCAAAACGCAACAAGAAGTCACACGACGGAAGAAATAAGGTAAATATTTTACAGATTTTTAATATAAACTTCTATATAACTACCAAAATTATATATTCCATTTTGTTTACATCTAAACATAACTTAGATGAAACTATGTTGCAACAATAATTTTCAAATTTATTTATTTAAATTTAATAACTGCGATAATAACAGTGCAGTATAAAACTGTTGAAACATTGTAAGTAAACAGCAATAAGATATATTCATGTTTCAAACAATATTAAGATTACTATTTATGTAAATAGATCTAAAAGTATCAAAAAATGCCTTAAAATTTATTTTAACGACATATTAAAGACTCTTAACAAAAACATAAAAATCTTATCAAAAAGTTTACAAAGACAGTGAAGTATACAAATATCTAACATTAAACTAAAAGCAGTCACAGATGTTAAGCATAGTTCAGAGCAGTAAATAAATAATAACAGATTGCTTGTTGTACTATATACATAGTTTAGTAGAGACAAGGTAATTTTCCTTTACAATAAAATCAAGTTACGTTAGGCAATACTATAAAATCGTGATGCTTTTCTCAACTTCCAATTCAACTCAGCCTGTGAAAACGGGTCACTAGCTATAAACTCAGAGTACTTACAATTGATGTCGATCAATAATGTTTAGTCGATACTCGTCCGTAATACTGTATCGACGCAACGGTACGTATCAAACAAGGAACACAGATTCAATGCCAGCAAACACACAAACGTACGTCAGACAGACGCGTGAGGGGTCTGTTGTAGATACTCAACACGAACTGCCTAGTGATACCCAACACATCTTGGAAACGTCTACGGAACTCTGGTGTTAAGATCTCACGAGGCAGACATTTGAATGTGCTGTTGTTTGTTGACGACTTGCTTGTAATTCAAAATACAGAATCTGCTTTACAAATACCTGTTGTTAAGCTTCATCAGATTTGCAAATACAACAATATGAAAATATCCACCACAAAAACGAAGGTAATAGCATTTCGAGGCAAGGAGCCAATAAGAACAAAAATTATGATTGGTGATCGAATTCTAGAACAGGTGAGCAACTTTAATTATTTGGGAAATGATATTGGCTATGATAAGTATTGTGAAATTGATGTTAAATTAGGTAAGTTCCAGACGATCCGTTGGGACAATCAACCGTAGTTTTAGAAACAAGGTAAGTCGAGATACAAAAATTAAAGTCTTACACAGAGGTGGCAGCCCCTGTAGTGTCCTATGGTTGTGGATTATGGACGACAACCAAGAAACAAGAAAGTAAAATACATAACTCGAAAATGGCGTTCTTAAGAGGAATTAAAAGGTATTCTAAACTTGATAGTATAAAGAATGAGGACATAAGAGAAGAATTACAAGTATTTACCTTGAACAAAGCACTAAAATATTATAAACAATGATGAAAAGAACACTTAAGAGTGTCATATACAAGACTTGGCACAAAAATGTGGAATGTAAACATATTGGACGTAGGTGCGTGGGTAGACCGAGGAAAAAATGTATGGAGGGTCTTTGAAGGCGGAACACGCAGCACTTTGCCGTGATGTTATGATGACGGCGACGACAACGACGACGACGACATCGATGATGATGACGATGACGACGACGACGACGACGACGACGATGATGATGATGATGATGATGATGATGATGACGACGATGATGACTGTGGTGGTGATTATAATGATGACGATGACGACGACGACGACAGTTTTGGGGAAAGCCCACCGCTCGCCATGACGCCGCGTCCCGCCGAGGAGACTTAATTGGCTTGCTACCGGCCGTGGGGCGGACAATGAGGAAACTAAGGTAACCCGTCTTCTTGCATTCCCGCAACTCGTGTACGCCGTACCCATTCCACTACTAAATTACTCTCTCATTCCCGTCAACGGACTGCTTAGAAGTTTCGTTTCACCTGCGGCTATTACTAGTGCGGATCAAGTGATTGTTGCTGATTATTGTTTTTTAATTAGCTTAAAACTGTAGAAGCTGACATTTACTGTTGTGTGTTGGACGATTCAACTTGAAGTAATGTATGAAAGTGCCTTTGTTGATTTCTGGTGTCAGTCACTCTGTTTCCACAGAACAACACGACGATCGGTGAGACCGTCGTAACAGTATCTTCTCGTGTATTTATAATTCCGCCTACCTACTAGCTTTCTACCTAACGTTCAATCTACCTATTGTATCTATCCTGTCCTTAAGTCTACCTATCAGTCTGTGTAACCGTCTACGTATTTTTTGACACATGTAACAATCTTATTCTCTGTCTAATTCTCAATTCGGATCTCCACAATCTCTCTTCCTATTTAATAATTTAATTAATTCTGTTACATACATACGTAAGCTTGTGTATAGTTAGTTGTTGCGATAAACGTAAGGGCAGTAAGGTTTATCGAGGGAGAGGCGGGAGCTCAGTTCACGTCCGTGTTTGGATTAACTGGGATTGCCGGCGACGCGGGTCCGTGCTTTGCATAGTTACGACACGACTGCACGTGTATTCCACCACCTCCACTGCCAGCGCGATCGCAATTAACGCTGTGTCCACTAAACAAGAATAATACTACTTCCACTGCTGTGCCTTTCTTAACAATCCGCCTGTTGCAATTATTCAAACTCACAAATATATGTACGTAAAACTAAAAAGGATTTACAATACTCTTGGTTTCACATATTACATCAAAAAATTTTCAAAACCAAATTAAAAGTAACGATTTTTGTAGAAAACACACAGTCTTCTTCTCCTTCACTTTATAGATTGGGTTATAGGCTGTTCATGCTTCACAGAGTGTCTGAGCAGTGTTTCCGGAGTCTCACACGATCCCTCCTATCAGCTGGTCTATATTCCAGCGCTTGTTTAGAAATACGCGTGTTTACCTTGCGTTCCGTAGAATTGAGAAGAAGCCTCGTAGAGATAGGGTGAGAAACGTTAACATCCAGAAGAATTTGAAGATGTTCTCTTTAAATAATAAAGTTGAAAGCTTGCAACTGCGTTGGTTTGGCCACGTCTGTAGGACGAATGAGGAAAGGTACCCGAGACGAGCATGGGACGCAAATCCAGAAGGCAGAAGAAGAAGAGAACGAAATGGGATGACAACATCAAGAAGAGTGTAGAAGGTACAGGAGCAGTTTGTGCCCGTGTCAGGATTTTGGCACTAACCAGGACAAGATGGAGAGCTCTCTCGAAAAGCTCGACACCCAACGGGTAGAAGAGGATGACTAAGAAGAAGAAGACCTTGCGTTCCATACGACACATCCACTCTACCTTGCATTCCTTTATTTTATTAATATATCTTTATATCCCCGTTCCTAAGATGGTCCTTCAAACTACATAGGCTACTCAAACAGATCTGAAAAACTTCATTTCAAAGACCTGCGTGTTTTAGAAATATTTTTTTTTTTTTGTCAGTCCATATTTCACTGTCGTGCATTAAGGCTAGCACTAACCATAAACTTGTAAATCTTCAGCTGTGTGTCCCTTTGTGTCTCATTCTTTAACAGTCATCTAATTGTATCATAAATATAACTAAAGTTATTTAATTCTTGTCCAGTATCCATACGTGAGAAAATTATAAATGAAGTCATTAAGAACAGAAAGAATGTGAAAAATTCAATTGTTGATTTTATCCAAACAAAAAATTACAATAGTATGGACACACGAAAATAACAGCACAGGAAAGATTGCCGAGGAGAGTTATGGAATGGACCCCACCAGGAAGAAGGAATAGAGGAAGACCACCTGTTACCTGGATAGAAGAAATTCTGACTATATTGAGGGAACGGGAAATTGAAGAACTTTGGATGGACAAGCAACAGTGGAAAATGCGAATTCAACCACTTCTGTAATCTATGGTTCCGGAAAAAGTGTAAACATTGTACATCCGAAATAATAATAAAAATTTAATTTTTGTGTCAATATCTTTGTCTTCCTATATGAGATACAACAATAAATTGTGACACCTGCTCCAAAATCTTATTACCGACTACAATTTTTGTTCGTGCAGACTGTTCTTCCCTAGAAAGGGCACTGTTTTTGTTTTAATATTAGAGATTTTAAAATTGTATTTTTGGCAGACTGTATTCAATCTATAAGTAGATATTTCTAACTCTTTTGATTTTTGTATGTAGCTGTTAGATAGTTTCCATATCAACGGTATGTTCACAGAATTATCATAAATAAAAAACCGACATAAGAGGTATCACTCTTCAAATTTACTGGAGTCTGATGTTAGTCATTAATATGAGACAGACGTTAAATGAAGCTGATTGACTACCAGACTACCTGTGGCAAAAAATACAGAATGGTAGAAAACAAAACATGGAGGAAACTAAATACTAAAACAAAATTTACGTGATCTGTCCAAAAAGGTATCGGACCAGTTGGAACATGACGAGAACCGATTGTACAAGTGCATTGTAACTCTATAACCAATCACAGAGTTATTTTGACGCATGCGTGAACATTCAATATTGTACTGGTCTATTCAGTCAGCTGTAAGATTCTGTTGTGTAAACACGCGTTGGCTGTGCCTGCCTTATTCGTAATATGTGAACGACTAGGTCAGTGATTACGTATTAAATTTTGCGTAAAACTTAAACATCGGGCGCGGAAACTATCACAGAGAATAAGTAAGGCCTTTGGAGAATATTCATCCAGTGTTTGTCAGATAAACGTATAGTACAAACTCTTCAAAGGTGGCCGGAAATCTGTTGAAATGTGATCCACGTTTTGGAACGCCTAACAACCACACAATATCCAAAAATGTTCTGCGTATACGGGCTGCAATAAACGGATATCAACGACTGACAGCAGAAGAATTAGAACAAGATATGTTGATTCCGTGAACTTGTGTTTTCCGAGATTATGAGGGAAGATCTTTGAATGAAACATGTGGCAGCAAAATTCACGCCACGGCTGCTGTCGGATGACCAAAAATACTCTGAAATTGCTCGATACCTCTAACAGACATCCAGACAGTTCCGGATTTAAGATTTTTGAGACCGTAGAACAAGTTTTTTGAGCGACCCCCCCCCCCCCGACTGTGACTTTGAAGTAATATATGTACTACAGAGGTATATTTTATGTCAGATTAATACTATCAAATTTAAAAACGGTAGGCTTCTATAAAAAAACGTGCATTCATTTAGCAAACTTTTTCAAAATATTCAGAACCATCCAAAAGAATTGAGTAAATTAATTTACATTTTAAGTAGAGTTACTTAAAATAAGCTTATTCAGAATATAAAAAAAACTTTAACATACAAAATTTCTTTTTTTGTCTAGATATAACACTTAATTTTCTTCTTATAATTTTTATAAAATTACAAAAAAATGTCTAATTTTTGTTTATTCTTTGACTAGATATACAGCAAGCTAATGGTAAACGAATATTCAGTGACTAAGTAGCTTAATGGAATTAATGTCGGGGAAAGCATACACAAAAAATGTTGCGTAAAATTTATAAACTTTAAAAAGAAAACTGTAGAAAATTGTTTTTAACTAACTTAGGTTACGTTTTTATATTTTCAGAAGTGATATAAACACATTTTTTTCAGTTATAAATGGTTTATATGTACAAACCTTTATTAAAAGCTTATAAATCTAACTTTTTAAAATGAAATATGACTGTACTATACGACTAGAGATGACCTAGATATGACTAAAACTAAATATGACCAAATCTAAAATAAGTGTTCTATTTAAAGTTTAATTAAAACATACATAAGGTTTTCTTATTTTTTTTACTTTTTAAATTATTTTGATTCTCTTCAATCTTTAAATTATCCACGGGCTTATTAATGGTCTGATCGTCATTGAAGTCAGTTTCTGATACACATTTAACTGCAGGGCTATCATTAGAAATTGGCGTAGTTTTAAAAAAATTGATCTATTTTTTTAGTTTTTTTTTTATTGTTTCTAAATGAGCTTTCTCTTTCATTTTTTTTTATCTTACGTTTGTAGGCTCCACTGCCGTGTGAATCTTTATGTTCATGGTCATGATGAATACGTATAGTGTACGGACTCAATCCTATGTTCATAAAGTTTTCACATTAATAAATATCGACGAAACAACACGCTGGCCACCACACAAAGTTAAAAACTTCTTTACAATCAAAAGAAAATAAAAACATAACCTCAAATCGCAAACCGTTCAATCACAACGGAGATAAACAATGATAACAAACAAGGGTGGTACCACGGTCGTGTAAAATCGGGGGCAATATAGCGGACGATCAAAATTTGCATGCGCAGAAAAGTTTTCAAGGATGCCAACTTCTTAAAAATAAGCGCGCAATATTTAAATAAGAACTGTCTTCCATGTGTATTATTAACCAAAGTTGATCATTTAATTTTAAAAAATCAGACTTAAATAAATCAAAGTGCCTCCTGCTTTTCTAAAAATACTTCTGTTAAAAAAAAATATATATATCTGTAGCTTGCAGCCCCTTCTGAGCCCTCGGCCTAATGGTAAATCCGGCACTGTATCCAGATACCTTTTTGATCCAGACCCATTCAAAAAGGTCATAAATGGAGATTAGTCGTGAGTTTTTGGCTACGACCTTGAAACAAAATCCCTGTCAACCGAATATGTAAGGAAATTATTAAAACTACAATCACAGACAACACGTTTCACACACCAGAGTCTCACAGCTAACTGAATAGTCCAATACGTTAATGAATGTTCACGCCTGCTTCAAAAGGTCGCGTCTGATTGGCTACCGAGTTACAATGCAGTTGCTCAACTATTCCGGTAATATTCAAAATGGTCGGATACTTTTCGGTCAGATCTCGTACAGATTCTGATACATAATGGGTATTAATTGACGACTTGTTAGGCACTTGGTGAAATATATTAATACAAAGGTTTTTTTAAAAAATATATAAACACAAGGTACGTTTCACTGTTTTTATTTAACTCTGACAGCTGTTTCCGCTTATTAAGCTATTGTCAAAGAGATCAGTGAACAACTAAACTAAACAAACAATGTAAGGGCGGTGAACATGTGTTTAGGGCGTATATCCGGACATGTGTGGGCTGTGTTTGAACGAGGAGGGTGGAGGAGCCACTGGAAGATCAAGTGTCTGTAAAAACTAAGTATAATCGGAAGGCAAAATATAAAAATTAACTAAAGTAAATAACAACTGTTAATAAAGGGGATACACAGGATTCAGTTAGTTCGTTTGTTAAATTTTTGTTAAGTTTTTGTTACGACACCTATAATGGGTATATTACTCGTACTCGTACTCATAACTGACTCGTATAGTTTTTAATATGACTACCTCTTTCAGTACTTAACTATCCACAGGTTAAAACGAACAGAAAAATATTAATTCCCTTCCCTTTATTTATAATATTGATACAAAATAACACAATATTTAACGAACTATATTAAACATTTTTGAAGGAACTATGTTTTTTTCGCTGGTCGCGATCCAGTAGTATTATAGACGATACCTTGTCTTTTGTAAGACACCCCTTGTCTTTTCACCCCTTGATTGTTGACTTGTCTCCTAACCATTCTTTCCCTCGTTCAGAGCACATTGTAAGATTACTGAATAGTCAGCGTTTAATAATATGTCACATCATAATACAATATGCTAATATGCGGTTCCTAGAGATAATCAAAACAATTATTAAAACAAAACACACAATTTCATTCGTCTCGTGTTTTCATTAAAAGGCAAAAACCCAGTCTCACTCCTAATGAGAAACAATTATTTCGTTACGCGTCTGAAATCCTTGTTGCCGACGTTAACAATCACGCGCAGCGTGCATGCTAATAAATGGGGCAGTGCTGCCAACAGAGGAAAACAAAGCGTCCCACCCCTATGAAAATAAACATTCAGACACCTGTTGCTTTTTACGTTGTGAACACATAGGTTCGTTTTACGTTCGGGTTTCATTAGGAAGTCAAAATCAGACGTAGAATAGATAGTAGAAATCAATAATGTCTTATACGGGGACTCGTATGTTGTGGCGGTTTTACAGTCACCGTCATGCATCGCTACGGCAGTAGCAGTAGAATAACAATTCTTCTTCTTCTTCTTCTTCTTCTTCTTCTTCTTCTTCTTCTTCTTCTTCTTCTTCTTTCTTCTTCTCCTCAACCGAGTGGCTGCGTAGCCTCACAATTTTTTTCCTCCTAAAGACAGTCTTTTAACCACCATAAACCTTCTTTTTCCTCCTTATATGTCATCCATAAAATCCTGTCACCCACTACGCGCCTCGATCAAGGATTATCATCATCATTCGTTATTACATTGTTACGACGGTCTCAGGGATAGTCGTGTTGTTTAGTGGAAACAAAATACAGACACCAATGAAGCCACTAATTACCAGCTTTAATTAGTCACTAAAAAACAAGTTGCAATGAACTAGGTGCTCTCATACAATAACTGAAGTTACATTTGTCCATGCGTAATAATATTGTCAGTTATTAGAGTTCCGCACCAATTATAACACAATAATCACTTTCCAATAATCTGCAACATCACTTGATCCGCATTCTACAATAACGCACGGGTGTAGTATCGCTACGGCATCTCTACGGCAGTAGCAGTAGAATAACAATTCTTCTTCTTCTTCTCCTCCTCCTCCTTCTTCTTCTTCTTCTTCTTCTTCCTCTTGTTGTTGTTGTTGTTGTCGTTGTCGTTGTCGTTGTCGTTGTTGTTGTTGTTGTTGTTGTTGTTGTTGTTGTTGTTGTTGTTGTTGTTCTTCTTCTTTTTTTTCTTCTTCTTCTTCTTCTTCTTCTTCTTCTTCTTCTTCTTTAATTGGTCAACTTATACAATAATCAAGTTAAATTTGTCACCACACAATAATAAATGCCACCTTTTTACAGTTGCGCACTAATTAAAACAATGATACTTCGATCCGCACTAGAACTTTCAGGTCTAAACTGAACTCTAAGCCGGCCAATGACGCTTATGTGTACCCCTCAGATGGTTCCAAAATAATCTTCCATTTCCGGGCAGCATAGTTACATGCGCTAGAACACTCTGGAAACTAGGTCAAACCTCGACCTTGGACGCAGCATGCCGACTGCATGCGCTAGGCTAGACGATAAAAACGGAGAAAGGCACTCTCGTATTTTCACCAGCGTTACGTGATTTTATTTCATCTCAACGAACGGAGCAGTATTTAAAAGTATCAGCTAACAATAGCTTCCTACCGTCCAGAAATACCTCACTCTTCAGGTTTCTATTACTGAAACGTTTCATGTTTCATGACTTTTGCTTTCCTTATGTATTATCGTGCTCGTTTGGTGTGTCCCCCAAAATACTGGAGAGATAAAATTATTCTAGAGTAAAATTATAGAACAAGTCTCAGAATGTAGGCTGTATTATATAGGCTATAATATATATAGAATATATAATATAGGCTATAACAAGTCTCAGCTTTCCTTATGTATTATAGAATATATAGAATATAGGCTATAACAAGTCTCAGCTTTCCTTATGTATTATCGTGCTCGTTTGGTGTGTCCCCCAAAATACTGGAGAGATAAAATTATTCTAGAGTAAAATTATAGAACAAGTCTCAGAATGTAGGCTGTAAGCTCTCATACAAAAACGAAGAAGATATTATTGGGAAAATTAATAAATTTAACCAGATAACGGGAACTCTATGACGTGTCTAAAATACAAGGCAACGAAACAGTCCACAGTAAAATTATTGAAATTCACGGCGGTTCTTACCCTTACTTATGGCTTAGAAACGTAGACAATGTCTGCTAGACACGTACCAATATTCAGGATACGGAATATAAATTTTTTGCGTTCCATGGCTGGGTACACAAAATTAGTGATGAAAATAAACAATCAGATAAGAGTGGAACTGAAAGTTGAAGAAATAAACGGAATCATCAGTAAGTATAGAGACAGGTTAACAGATTAACACAACACATTAACAGAATGGGCAGTGACAGATTTCCAAAGGTAGCCTTATTGTATCGCCGAAAGAGAGAAGATGCCTGGGAAGACCCAAGAAGAGATGGTCCCACCAGTTTGGAGCCGGAACACACTCAACAGCCTAAGCCGTGAAGAAGAAGAAGTTCGTTTGGTGTACCTCACCTACCCTATGTAACGTGGCAGGCCGAGTGCGGTGAATTATGTATACTGGAAATTCTAATCGCGAGTGATCATCGCAAGTACAGTTAGTTGATTGCATAATTGATCACTTGCGTCATAAGCCGATCACATAATTGAATTTTAATTATTGTACGTTGAACGTAGGTTGTGTTGCAGAAAATAAAACGCAATCTGTGGCCATTATGAAACTGCATTAATAACGCCTTTTTAAATGCTTAATGATCGAATCATTAAGGGAAGTCGGAACAGTATTCGGGTCAAAAATATTACTTTTTGAGAAAAAACATGTTTTTTTACTTTAGACTATTCTCTTCAATACGATTTATTAACGTTGGATGAATAATAAATTTTTATATCACGTTTTGTTAAAAGCTATATTATTAAAGAATAAGAACGTACCGCTTTAATACAACTATTACAACCACCATTTTTGGCTCAGTAATTTTATTAGTTTTAGTAGGTAAATTTCTTTACTTTTTACGTTTAGATTGCTATCAAAGAGCTCATTAAAAACAATAGGAAAATACGGAACCAATATCCGTACCTGCACTAAATTTTCGTTGTTTTGAATATGCGACTGTATCGATGTACTACAATGTGAAAAGAAGAAGAAATGTACAAATTGTAAATTATTTTATTGTTGTTTTGATTGGTCATCATCTTATTTCACAGCACTAAACTTTATAGAATATTGAAACTTTCAACTTGTGAAACTTACTTGTCATTTCTTCTCGTACACGTTTCGGCGTGGTGTTCGCCTTCGTCAGCTTTGAGACAGGCAAGTCTGTCTCAAAGCTGACGAAGGCGAACACCACGCCGAAACGCGTATGAGAAGAAATGACAAGTAAGTTTTACAAGTTGAAAGTTTCAATATTCTATAAAGATTATTTTATTTCTTAATTTAAAGCAAAAATACGTGTTGTTTTCATTTGTGAGGTTAGGTAGTAATGGTTTTTGGTTGTAGCTTACTGTTTAAAGAAATAAAAGCCATGGTTGGGAAAAATGTGACATTTAATGTATCCACACAATGTTCAAAAGAAGAAAACATTAAAAACATAACTTATTTTTAACAGAAACAACAACAGAAAAAAAGGTGAAGAATGCGACCATTTCTGAAAAGTAAGATAAAAACAACGTATTAACAAATGAAAACAAGATTTGTTATTCATTAGGTAGTCAATATTGTTTTGTGTTGTCCAATCAAATCTTGAAAACTTCACTGGAAGCAAATTTTGAGCGAAACACGAAAAAAATTTGAGAAATGTATACCATCCCGCCTTCCTTCGAGTTGGCTGCTTTTCCAGTGATCTCGACAAAACCGGGCGTTAGTGAAAAAGAGCATTAGTGGAAAACGAGTTCTACCATAAAAACGGCAAAATGTATAATATAGGCAAGTACTCGCCGTACTTCGAGTTGGTTGTTTTTTTCTGTGATGCGCACATAAAACGTGTATTACTGAATAAAATAGTCCTGTTGAAAACGAGTTATGTTACAAAGAAGGGAGCCATGTATAGTAGCAGGCAGGTTGGGGGTTTTTTAACTGGATTTCACAAAAAGTGAGTATTATTTTAAAGGCATATTGGTTTCCATGTGTAATCTTATTTGCATGTTAACCTAACAACGCCACATACGGCGTCACAGGCACACATCGGAGTTAAATTATTGCTAGAAACATATTTCTTAAAACATACGAGGGCTATTTTTTTTTAACCTCCGGTGAGTTGACAAACCTAGTTCTGTTGTCATAGCAACAATCTGATTGTTGATTAATGTTTTTGAGGCTTTGTTCTAACCTATAACCACTGGTTTTGTAGTTATTTTGTCTATTACTGTGGTGACGACAGTTTAATCATGCCAACTACAATTGAAATTGCCTCCAAGTGTGAGATTCGGTCTGTTATCAGATTTCTTCAAGCTGAAGGTCATAGTGCTGCAGAAATCCATCGAAGATTGTGTAATGTGTATGGAAAAACTGTGATGAGTGATGTTTCAGTTCGGGGATGGTGTCGAAAATTTAAAGAAGGGCGAATTGATGTTCATGATGGAAGAGGGCAAGGAAGAAAGTCCGTGGCTACTGATGATGTTGTTGAAAGGGTAGACAGGATGGTTCGAGAGTGCCGTTGTTTCACAACTATTGAACTTTCTGCCGATTTCCTGAAATTTCTAGGTCTGCTCTTAATGATATTCTTACTCAGAAGCTTGGGTATAGAAACCTCTGTGCTAGGTAGGTTCCCAAACAACTCACAGATGTCCACAAGACTCGAAGTCCACAAGGAACCCATTGATTACCCACCTTATAGCCCAGACTTGGCACCAAGTGACTACCATTTGTTCACTGACTTCAAAAAGTGGTTAGGTGGGTAGCGGTTTGACTCCAATGATGAGTTAACGTCCAGTGTGGCAGATTGGCTGACTACTCAGGAGCGAACATTCTACAACATGGGCTTAGAAAAGTTGGTGCCTCGGTATGATAAGTGCCTCAACAATGGTGGTGACTATGTAGAAAAGTAGTTTACATATTATATATAAAACTTTTGTGTATAATAAAATTATTGATGTCATTCATGTGTCTGTTTATTGGTCTATCGGAGGTTGAAAAACAAATAGCCATCGTATAACAATGAAACACGATTTCAGTCGTCTACAAACTATTTTATAACATAAACAATAAATTCGATGCCAGTAATCGCATAATCGAAATATCGAAAATAACGTACGGTTATTGGGACAGTACCGAAAATACTTGTACAGTAACATCAAGTTTTGTTAGTTAATGCATACTTTCGTTATTAAACATTGATTTAGGTTTCTCAGGTGTGACTTTATGTTAGTTTTTTTTTTAATTCCACACTCTACAATTACTTAAGTTTGGACAGTGTAAAATAATTTAAAATTTGAGAAGAAAAAAATTTGACATGACTGCCATAACTTACAGTCATGTTCCAGGCTTATCTCGACAGTGAATGCGAGATAGTGTTATTTTTTTGATTCAATGTGCCTTTTTGAGCCTTTTATAGTAGACGAGAAGTTGAAATTTCACACACATATACTTCTTATATTGCCCTAAATAGAGGTGGAAATATTTTATAATTTGTAAAGTAAAGTTTAGTATATTACAAAATTTAATTTAATTGAAATATTTAATATTTTATTGAAAATTTTAATACTTACAGGTCCTTGCAAATAACGCGTTCCTGAACGAGAGCTATACAGGATATTAGATATGAGGTTTTAAATAAAATAGTATAAAGGAATTGTGAGGAAAAGTTCGACCCGAGTAAGTCACTGCTAATTGTTCTCACCTCCTTTTCTTTAAGAACTAAACAAACACAAACATCTGGACGGGACGGAAACAAACATCTGGCTCGTCAACGTTTTTGCTTCTTTTGAGAGAGAGAGAGAGAGAGAGAGAGAGAGTGTGTGTGTATGTGTGTGTGGGGGGGCGTTGCTGAGTCTACCCTAATTCCGGTTCCGGTGGAAAAGCACCAACGTAGGAAGAGATTAACGTGGACCAACCGCGATACCGGTGCGCACACGCCTACTTATCTCACTAAATTTGTACAGTACACACACTACTTAATTTCATATGTGACACTTTGGCTTACGTTTACACAACCAAAGGTAAATACATCTTTTTTTAGAGGAAGGCAAAATATTAAAAAATTTTCACTTTTTTCAAAATGCTTGTTTTATAAAAATTGCGACTTTCCCTAATATTCTGGTGTATAATTCATGAAACAAATAAACACTTAAACATATTTTATGAATAATCAGAATTATGTGTGCACGCAGTAAAATGATTCGGACTTTGTACACGATTCTTTTTAACAGTATATATTTTATAAATGGCTTGATTTAAAACGATGTGGTTTTACTGTGTAAAAGGTGATATATTTTACTTCATGTTAGCAGCTGTGAAGTCAACAACATGGCTAATTTTATGTTTTGTTTTTGTGTCTGAAAAAAAGTATTTTGTCATGAATTTTATTCTCGTTAGTTTCCATTGATATACTTAAAACACGTTTCTTGAAAACCCATATTTACCTACACTTAGGTACATACATCTCAGAAACTGTGCTACGTAGGGTATTAAAATTTTAAGGACATATATAAATCCAATTTAACGTTATTTTGAACACCTAAACGCATACAAAACACCAGAAATATATAAATCCAATTTAGCCACACATGCAATAAACACAGGACATGAATTCCCAGATATAACCAATGTGACACTAATAAAACATATACCACACAAAGGCACCATAATGAAAATTTGGGAAAATTTACAAATATACAAACATAAAACACAAAACAAACTGATACCTGAACAAATACAAATCAATACAAATCATGACACAATATTCAAAGCACTCAACATCGAAAATACACAAAAAACTAACACATACACCACAATCACACACAATAAAACCAATTTGAAGTACCAGAAGCCAACAGGAAGCCACAATAATAATAGTCAACCAACACATATGTACTTCACCAGACACAAAAACCGGAAGGCTGAGGATGGGTACAAGATGGTATCCGAAACATATTCCAAATAAGGAAAAATAACATCTTGAGGTAATATAAATATAAATTTTAAATACTATATATATATATACTAATAAAAATATTAGTATACTAATATATATACTATAAACTATGTATGTATATATATATATATATATATATATAACTTTAATATTTATACTAAATTTACCTCAAGATGTTTTTTCTATTTGGAACATGTTTCGAGAGTTCCTGTTCTCTCATCTTCAGCCTTTGCCATCTTGTTTCTGGTGAAGTATTTGTGTGTTGGCTGTTGGATGTTATTAAGGTTGTTTGTTGGTCTTTGGTCTTTTAAAGTTGTATTATTGTGTGTGGTTGTGGTATATGTTTTTGTATTTTGTGTATTTTCGATGTTGAGTGCTTTGAATATTGTGTCATGTTTTGTATTGATTTGTATTTGTTCTGGTATTAGTTTGTTATTAAGGTTGTTTGTTGGTCTTTGGTCTTTTAAAGTTGTATTATTGTGTGTGGTTGTGGTATATGTATTTGTATTTTGTGTATTTTCGATCTTTTAATAACATCCAACAGCCAACACACAAATACTTCACCAGAAACAAGATAGCAAAGGCTGAAGATGAGAGAACAGGAACTCTCGAAACATGTTCCAAATAGAAAAAACATCTTGAGGTAAATTTAGTATAAATATTAAAGTATTATATACATCAAGAAACGGACTGTAGCAGAAAGTGATTGAAATATATATATATATATATATATATATATATTTCAATCACTTTCTGCTACAGTCCGTTTCTTGATGTATATAATACTATAATACTTATAACTATTTTACCTCAAGATGTATTTTTTCTTTAGGGACATGTTTCGGGAGATCCTGTTCTCCCATCTTCAACCTTCGCCATCTTGCTTCTGACCAGAAGCAAGATGGCGAAGGTTGAAGATGGGAGAACAGGATCTCCCGAAACATGTCCCTAAAGAAAAAATACATCTTGAGGTAAAATAGTTATAAGTATTATAGTAATATATATATATATATGCAGGCCTTATACCGTATAGCGGGATGCCTACAACATTCATCGCACCCCCACCTCTACCACCAATAATCTCTGTTTCACCACAGTCAGTCTCCTGTAAATTCCTACTTCTCATATTTTTCTCTACATCCTGTCTCCAACTTCTTCGAGGTCTACCCTTTTTCCTGCGGCTGAGTATTCTAGTACCCTTCTAGGCCACCTCTTGTTGCTCGTTCGCTGTATGAGGCCGCACCACATCAACTAAGTCGTTCCATTATTTCTTAATACCTTCTTTGACATTTTCTCGCTCCCTTCTAACATCATTTCTTCCAAGGAGCAGTGAGGATATCTGACAAGATCTTCTCAAACAATCAACTTCAACCGTTGACAATTTTTCTTTATTCCTCTTTGCCATCTACCAGACGTTCGATGCAATTGTTCTGATCTGGTATAACGATTGCTTTGTACAAATTAATTCTAATATTCGTTTTAATTCTTGATTACCGGAGGTAAGAGTTTAGCTTTTGGACAGTCATTCGTCATTTAGTGAGCCTGTAGTTAATATATGTATCGCAAGTTCCCTCTTGGCTTGTTATGCTTCCCAAATAATTACATTCTTAGCAGTGTCTAATACGTAATTCCACAGTATAGCATCACATCATCCACTCTTTCCCCTACACATAAATACTCTGTTTGCTGTAAACTAATTTCAAGACCCCGCTTTGTTACAAATTATAAGATTTTAGACATTAGCCATCGTAAGTTAAAATTATTAAACACGACTTTTCGACCTCTATAGAATCAGATGTCGTCTTCAGGCGAACAATAAATTAATACAAAGATAAATCTATCACTAACAAGCAGATATCGTCAAAAATCTAAGCCTTAGTACAAAATACGGTGCTAAAATAATAATAATAATAATAATAAAACAATTTCACTATTACATCAAAGAAGGATTCATCCCGTGGTTGCAACGTAAACAACGTAGAAATCCTTCTTTGATGTAATGGTGAGTACTGTTGTTGTTGTTATTATTATTATTATTATTATTATTATTATTATTATTATTATTATTATTATTATTATTGTTTTGGCACTATATTTTATAACTAAGATTTGGAGTTTTGAGGATATCTATTTGTTAGTGATAGATTTATCTTTGTATCAATTTCTTGATCGCCTGAAGACTACCTCTGATTCTGTATAGACCGAAACGTCGTGTTTAATAATTTTAACTTACGATGGCCTAATGTCCTAAATCTTATAATTTGTAATCAGTATATTGCGCCATCGATTAATAATAATTTTAAGAATCGCACCCCACTTTGTATATGCCTCCATTACCTTTCTCACCATAAATGAGACATTACATTGCTCATTAGCAATTGTAACCCCTCTTTAAGTATAGTATTGACTTGTAAAAAAAAATTTTTTTTTTTTTTTAAGAGGGGCCACAAGATAATTAAAACTAGGCCAAAGCCTAGAGAAGCCAAAAAGGCGCTGGATCCAGTGAGACGGGACTTGCAATTAAAACTCACAAAATTAACAACCAATAAAATTTTTTTATTATAAACAAACTTTAAATCTCTTTAACTCAACAAAATCCTTGTATACTCCTTTAAAATATATGTTGCTTGAAAAATGAATATAAAATTTAAATTCTCCTTAAAAATGTTTTTGCTTTAAAATTTTAAACATAAAATTTAAATTAAATAAATATCAAATTTTCTTTTCCAATCGGGGTTACTGTTCCCCACTGAGCCCTATACCTAACCCCCCAAAATACACATGAATATATAATACATATAATGGACATATAAGGAAATATGTCTACAATATACAACACATACACACGTTCCACAACACAGGACAATTACAACTTCCATCATTAAAATCTTGCCACACCTCTTTCACCCCATGAGGTACATAATTTACAATTTATAAATATCCTTGCACGCAACACCTATTGCAAGGTCTTAATACCTAATAACTCAAGATATATGTGTGTAACACCAGTGCCCCCAGGACATACTAAATTCAGGAGTTGGCATAATACCTGATACTATTATAAAGTGCTCCCACATTGAGCACTTAGACTTGGAGTAAATATAATTATAATTCAGTAAACACACATGTGATCATAATCAATTAAAAAGAATTTAAACATGATAAATTTTGTTAAATATTGAAAACAGTAATGTGTCATAATGCCTTATAACCTTTTAAAAATTAATTTGGCCCAAAGGCCGACATGTTCCTAGGCAAGATCGTGCATAACTAAACCTGTCCCAAGAGCACGTTCAAGTCTGCATGGAAATCCACCTATACAGGATTAAACTGGGGACCCGACTGAACTACCAAAGAAACTCCTATCCATTTTATGACCCAAACTGAATATAAATATATGAAATTAATGCATAAAATAAAAACTAAATTAAACCTGTAAAATTACATGATGAATTACTAGCACTAAGGTAACCCTTCTACTGAAAACAAGAAAGAAATTTACATGTCTGAATGGTAATCAGCCACAGATACATGCCAACCTCTGGGCTCACATGTAATATAACAGTGTTACAAAATGTACAAAAGATTCCCCCCCCCCCCAAGTCCACGCACTATTCTGTCCCGTTAACCGGGGACCCAATTAAAATGTTTAAAGCTTAAAGTCATTGAATGTTATGTAGCTATATGTCCACGAGTTCTAGTGGGTTACATTCCCTTGTATAAAAATAATATGGTTTGGTGTCACCTGATTTATTCCGTGGTGTGAAGTTTGGTGTGGTGGTCTACATTTTAGTGTGAGTGTGGCCTGTCCTCGCTGTTCTCCTCCGGCAGATGAAGTTGAGAGAGTATAGATGGTCATGTTCAGGTTGGGGCTGTTCCTCGACTTGAACCGAGGGACCCGCAGATCTGTTTTAATCTAGCCTGCCATAGGTAGAAGATGGTACAATTAAAAAAACTTCTCTCTGTCGGAGAAAAATGCCACGAGGCGGTTACTTGGACGAGGACCAGCAAAAGACAGGTTTAGAATCGTATATTCTGTCCTTTCTCAACTCGCAATCAGAAACGCCAGAGTGCAGCACCAATCAGGCGCAACTTAATTACCTCATGTAGATTGTGTGCGTATTTCTGTTAAACATAGTACGGCAGAACGCCACCGCTAAATACAGTTCCTATATTTCTTTAGCGTATTCGTTAAATACCGTACACGATTTTTGTTTATTCGCGCCGATATTAATTAATCGGCACACAATGACAACCTGATAATGTCCCAAAAAAGCGGTATATACATAGTCATTTAATAATTGATTATTGTTGTATTGGAGTATTAGTGGTGTCAAATATTTCTACTAGTAATTTTGTACAAACCACTATGTTGTCTTTGGCATTGACGAGATGATGGCAATCAAGCCATCTTCAGGTCATTTACCAACCTAATTGACCTAATTGAGTCAAGGTTGTAAATTACCTGAAGACGGCTTGACTGCCGAAAGAGCTCGTCAATACCAAAGACAACATAGTGTGGTTTATACAAAATTACTAGTAGAAATAATTGATTAGTAAAATTTCTCCAACGCTTTGACACATAAATTACAATATAAGCATTATATTGTCTATACCACTTCAAGTCTAAGACAAATAAACTATTCCATTTTATAAAGTACTTCGCTGTAACTTAAACCCAAAGGTTTTATGTTTCCACTGTTTATTGACAGTGATATATGGAACACACATGTAATAGCGTATGTGCTTTGACACCGATGTATCTTACATAACACAATAATAACAAATAACGCCCTACATACTGTAAGAACTAGGACACGAAGAGTGTCTCTTCACTTCATGGAATATACCCGTACGTACAGCCTGTTTCCTCTTCACTGCGACCGCCGCTGAAAGTCCCAACTTAGCTCAACTGCGCGCTGATTTTCTATTCCGTCTTTGTGTCCATACACTGTTGCTGCCCTTCTTCTGCTCCGATGTTCACAGAAAATATCATTACAGCGATCGTCATCTCTAAAAGTTGAATAACAAACTGGACTACAGACAAAATGTTACTCTAAACAACATTTACTCTAGAGAACATTTTTGTTCGGTCAAAAATATAACACAAATTTTAACTTATTTGTGTCGACGTTTCTAAATTAATGATTGTTTTTAATACCAGTAGTGAGTGAAACATGTTAAAAAAAACTTTTAATAATTACATAGTTGAACATCACTTAATCTGTTTTTAGTTATAATATATGTATGCGAGAAGCGTACCGAACAATCCAGAACTTTCTCCACTCCCCCCTCCACGTCTAGTGTGGCAGCTGTGCGTCATTCAAGTAGATGATTCTGGTGAGTTCCAAGAACTACGCATTAAGCAGCCGGCGCACAGTTAAGGAGGGAAAGCTGTACTCGGCCTCAGCACAGCGTATATAAAGCCATAGCTGCCGGGTTGTCAGTTAGTTAGTCAGTCAGTTAGGCCCCGTCGAGGTGCCCTGGACCAACAGCGTCAAGTACCTCGGGCTCCACGTGGATTCCCGACTCACCTGGCGAACCCATGCAAATTACATCCGACAACGCGCTTCGGCGCAACTCAGTAGACTCTGGCCCGTGCTATCTAATCCGGCAATGACCCCCCGGCTAGGTAAGCTCATAGTCAACACGTACGTGTTGCCGGTGATTACCTACGCCTGTCCTGTTTGGGGATACCTGGCTCGTGGTCACAGAACAACGCTCCTGCGCGTACTCGACCGGGGACTGAAGCTCGCGTGCAAAGTCGCCCGGAGGTACTCTTCTCGTCTTTTGAGGAGAGGACTCGGTGTCCGCTCTCTTGATGACACCGTGACACGCCTGGCGCGACGATTCTATGTTCGTTCCGACAGAGTGACCCACAATTCCCTCATTGCCGGACTTGGTAAATACACCCCGCGACCAGGTGAGTCCTGGAAGCGACCTCGTTTGCTAGTCCCGGTGGTATAATCCACCAATCGCAGGTCGCTTCAGACCCCCCCCATAAGTAGATAAAAAGTATATATTGAACTCACCCAGACCCAGTGGCAGGAGTCCTTTCTGAGACTCGGGACACTGCACTACTCGCGACCCGCGCTTCGCGCGGGCCGCGCAACCCCCAGTTGTGTGGTTGTCAGTTAGTTACGTGAGCGACTTCCGCTAGTGTGGATTGAGTGCTTGTCAAAATGTAGAATTACTGTGTTATGTGTTTTATAATTGTGCAACGCTCTATTAGTAGACATTGTTTATTGCGTGTGAACAATTTTTATTTGATTTGTTATAAAGACTGTGTTGTTAATTACAAACGGTTTAACTGTGAAAATTAAAGCTGGTGATTAGTGACTTATTGGTGTCTTGTACTTCATTTGTTTCCACTGTACCTACGACAAACAAGTAGACCGTCGTAACAATATTTTACTTTGCTATATGTTGACTGGTGTATGCATAAACGTTGTCTGTACCAATCTAATATCTAATTGTTGATTATTGCTTTTATAATTAATTAAAAATATCATTACATATAGTAATTTAAATTGTAATAGAGTAAAAATTAAGTTGCGTGATATTATAATTTTCTCGTTGTCTTAAAAAAACATTCAAAGAGGTAAACAAACTATCTCAGCTTCTTCACATAAACAATGATTCATACATACGGACGCACACGCGTGTACGCGCACACACTAGCATACATAAACACGTTCACCCAAATAATTGTCATGTTGTGTTTGACATTTCTTTTGTATTCACACACAGGTCCTGATGATGACAATAAACATTGTCGAAACATCGACACAAATAAGTTAAAATTTGTGTTATATTTTTGACCGATCCTCACAAACCCTTCACTGAAAAATTAATTGATTGACGGTCACTACGAATTTAAGGGGGGCACTGCGCCCTATCTTCCGCCATGTTAGTGTAGGTACACTTTTCTCAGTTCCCATAACAGCTATCACCATAATTTTTTTAATTTAAAATTGTTCTTTTGGTGGCTTTACTGAACCAACAACATTAGATTTACCGAACAAGTTATTGACAAAAATAATTTTTGAACAAAACTTGTACAAAATTTGTTCAAAATAAATTTAAAAATTTTTCTAACAAAATTATAAACAATTATTTGCTTTTTAAAGGTTCAAAATGCGTATTGTAGTGTCAATACAAAGAATCAGCTCTTTATCTCAAATATTTCCTCAGAAAAGTGTACCTAAACCTGAAAAAACATAAGTTTCGGAAAACGCGGAAAACCCTACGAATAAACTAAAGAATCATGATATTTTACATTCCATTTTAATACATTCCAGGGTTATAAATGGGTTGTTTCCTTCCTCCTCCTCATATTGGTCTTCTAGTCCTCTCGTCATCACGTCCCTCTTCTGCCGAATCTTCTTTTCAAGCTCCTCTAAAGCTTTGTCAGCCTTCCTTATCCGCCGTTGGTCTAATCTCTTCATAGCTGCTACGAAGTTTTTCCCTGGCATTAATCCAGCTTCCTCCATCAATTTGCATTTCCCTATGTCCCCATCATTAAAAGTTGTCACAGCTAAGAACACTCCAAATGTTAAAGTGTTAAGTACAACAAAAATTCTTTTTGGAATATAACTCCAAAATGACGTTATTGAGCGACTCATTTGTGTTTTGCGTTTTGCCCAGGAGACACTTCTCTTGAAGTTTGTTTTTGCATAAGTCCTTAAATATTGGTTTGATAAATGTCATAACATTGTCTGGTAAGTGGAAGTGGTTGTTATTGTCATATGTTTTATTTTCTCTTATGGCTTTACGATATTTACACCGGGTGTCGCCGCTGTCAGGCCACAACCCATGTTGAGGTCTTTCATGTGATGAGAGAATATGAAAATACTCCGCCCAGATACCTTTCCTCATGTCTTCAACTGATTTTACAATCCGTCTTATTGCCAAGAAGTAATATTTTTGTATTTGGAGTATAGCTGCATTTGTAAGTCTTTTTTGCCAACCAAGAGGAGTACCATCCGGTAATTTTTTTGTTTTCACTTTCAAAGCCTTTAGCCTACTTCCCATTCTTTTTTGGACATGACCTATATATTCATCCTTTGTAGTGAAATGCAAACGTAGTACTATAAGCAATACAATATAGCACAGATCAGGATGAAAACTTTCTTTGCCTAGCGCCGCGCGTGAAAAACATCCTCGCTAGGCAAAAGCGCGTGAACATGATTGTTTCCAAAAATAATTTAAAATACTTACCGACATCGCAGACACTTTTCAAATATACCGTTGGAAAGGGAAAAGTCTAATCTTTACATTAGCGCAATAAAAAAATTCATAAATTTTTTTCGATTTTTCGCGCAGTGCTCCCCCTTAAGGATCTAAATATTAATAGCAGTTATTGAAATTGTTATTATCTACCGGCTGTTAGACTATTATCTACTGGCTACGCTCCGTTACGCCGTGATCCACAGTTGTCGCCACTGACAAACGTTTCGCCTCCACCATTGGAGGCCATCATTTGACAATAAACGAAACCACCCGGGACTAACAACCCGGCAGATAATAGTCTAATAATATCAACAATGTTGAAGCCGGCCGTGAAAGCTTAGGAACTTGCATTAATAGCAGTTGTTTCACGAATTGTCCGCTTTACGATTGTCTAACACACAGTATTGCAATAAACAATAATACCAATTACAAACTGGCGCGGGTAACGTTATGAGACTCACAATCTAAACCTGGCTGTGGGATTGTCGGTCGTGGGATCAAGGCAAGGTCACGACTCGGTCTCCACGCCAAACCTAGAGGGGAATAATACAGCGGTCTTGTCTGGCACGCCTGGCACAGATTCATGACAAAAGCCCGTTTACATTACACGCGCGCCCGCCCACCGTGTGGCTCACCATCGCACAACTTTACTATAGGCGGTTGATTCTCTCTGCCGGTAGTGGAACATTAGTTGTTCCACGGCCGGGGGACACAACAGCACGCAGTCCTAATTTTTTTAAAAGAGAAGAAAAAGAACGGTTATAAACGCCCGCCTATAACAATTAACAACTAAAAACCTTTCATTTAAACATAAATTGAATGATCTTTTCGATCAATCCTAAAGTTGTGTTATATTAAATATCTCTTTGTTGTTGCTGCTGCTGCTGCTGTTTGTTGTTGTTGTTGTTGTTGTTGTTGTTGTTGTTGTTGTTGTTGTTGTTGTTGTTGTTGTTGTTGTTGTTGTCGTCGTCGTCGTCGTCGTCGTCGTCGTCGTCGTCGTTGTTGTTGTTGTTGTTGTTGTTGTTATTGTTCTTCTTCTTCTTCTTCTTCTTCTTCTTCTTCTTCTTCTTCTTCTTCTTCTTCTTCTTCTTCTTCTTCTTCTTCTTCTTCTTCTTCTTCTTCTTCTCTTCTTCTTCTTCTTCTCATCCTTCTACTTCTTCTCCTTCTTCTTCTTCTTATTATTCGTATTCTTATTCTTCCGTCGTGGAGTAAGTGTAGACGTCTGGTTAAGTTCTAAAAGACGTATATGCACAATGAACTTATACCGTTATTATTTTCAAATATTTTAAGCTGAATTAAAAAATCAGACCATCGGTTTCTGGGTCTTCCCACATTACAACTACCTTTTTTCTTGAGGAAAAAAGTACCGAGTCATTTTTCCATTCGAAAAACGTGTTCCTTCCGTCTGCTCTTATATATTCAACCTCTTTTCCAAACGGGAACACCTCAACCTCACTCCGTAGCCTACATTCTTATGAAATCTCGCTTTGTATAATTAATAAGTGAGTGCAATTGAATTATACTATCTAGTGCATGTGATGATAAGAAGACTACAGCACACACACACACACACAGCATTCGCTGTGCGATTTACTCGGCACAAAGGCGTAGGCGTAGTAGACGCGCTAGTCAACTGGAAACATCCAAATCACGGTTAATTAGTTGCGCTTACAATACAAGCCGTCATTATTTGTGTCGCGCGTCAAGTTGCTCTCAGCAGTGTGAACGGTGAATCGGAGTTAATCATGTCACTGTTTATTGTGACGTCATTACGCATAACTGCTAGTACGCTACCTGAGCTGCAGAACTCGCTCAGTATTTTGAACGAAGTACATTTATTATCCTTACAGCCGAAGAAATATAAGAAATGATATCAGCTGGAAACAGATGATACTTCTCCCTACAAGGAATATTCAAGTGTACGCGCATAAGCAGAGCAACCAAGATTCGTCTCTACAAAACAGTTCTTAAGCCAGTGGTCATATAGGGATCCGAAACTTGGACAATGATAGTGACAGAGGAAGAGTGGTTGCGCAGGTGGGAAAGAAAAGTCCCCAGAAGGATATTTGGTGCATTCAACGTCCACTGAGCATGGATCCTCCGCTCAACAGTCCCCGTTAAGGACCAAGGGGTTTTGTGTTAGTGTGACGGTGTATGGCTAGTACTACGCGCCACCAGCCGCTAGTTGCGGTATTCACAGCCAGGAGGCGGCGCTGTTATCTCAGCACCTACTCAGTTCTGCCACACGACGCTGAGTGCACGCCGTACGGAGCCTCCACCGGGAATTGAACCCGGGACCACGAGCGCACCAATCGCCCGCGTTAGCCACTAGACCACCTGGAGGGTCACGGAGCATGGATAATAAGGACAAATGCAGGAATCAAGCAAATCTATGAAGAACCAGATATCGTCGCTGACATGAAGAAAAGTAGAGTCCGGTGTACAAGCCACGTCCAGAGACATCCACATTGAAGACAATTTATACGGCGTTGATTCACTGAGTTGTAATTAGAAAATTGCGTTAATTTTCACGCGTGAGTTCTTAGTTTTCACACTAAAATAATGAACACAAGTTTTCATATGGCAGCAAAAATCTTGGTAGACCTAAGAAAAGGTGCACTGTGGAATAGGAACAGGCCCGCTAAAGCCTAAAACCGTTAAGAAGATGATGAAGTTTTCATATGCAAGTTCTTAAGACTTCGGCACCACACGCACACGCGTCGGTGAACTGAACACAGCCGCTGTTGTCGCTTGAGACAGCCGGAAAAGTCAAGCAAGCACTCTCCAACGCTGACCATCGCGTTCTCTTTGAGGAGACCAACATCTTGGCCTCGGAGAGTGCTTATTACCTTCGGCTGCACATGTCGTCCGTGGAAATCTTCAAACATGATTCCGTCGCGATGAATCAAAAGGGAGAAAGCCTACTATTGAATAGGATCTGGCATGCTGTGCTCTCAACCAATCAGGTAGCACTAGCACTTAATGCCGATTGGTTGGTGCTGCGTTCCAGCTTAGATCTGCTGGTACAAATGTTTATAGAAGTGGGCCTTCTCAGGGAAAACACATAGACTCTACCACATCTATGAGGTAAGTTGGCGGACACCGTGCCCGTCTAAACACTGACGATGGCCTCTGGTGGTGGTGCCGAAACCTTTGTCAATAACGACTTTTGTTAGACCAAAGAGCTCTTCCTCGGACGTCCCACACCTCTCCGTCCCTTCGGTTTATAGTTCCATAGTTGTTTGCGGATGCGGCAGTCATCCATTAGGGAAAGATGTTCCCACCAATTCAGCCGATACTGGGCGATCCTGTCGAGTATACTCATAATATTCAGTTCCAGCCGTATATCTGTGTTTCTTGTATGATCATGGAGAGTATACCCTGCCACGTGCCTGAGAAATCTCATTTCAGCCGCTTGGATGCGACTGGCCTGGCCTTTCGTTAAATTCCAATTCTCAGACCCATAAAGAAGTGTGGGAAGAGCCCATCACCTTGTAGAATTTTAGGCTTGTTTCTTTACTTGCTGACTTAAGGGTTCGCCTAATGGTCCCGCACATAAGGTTGAACTTATGCAACTTGTTCACCACGTCGTTGCTTGCATTATAAAACTACACTGTAGCCCAGGTATGCAAAACTGCTAACTTGTTCCAGGACAGTACCGTCTATAACAATTGTTGCCCGTACGGGATCAGTTCCAGAAAAAGCCATCACCTTGGTTTTAATTGTGGGTATTTGCAATCCAGAGTCTTTGCAGATTCCATTTAACAAATCTATACCCATCTGCAATCTGTTTTCAGAGTCCGATAGAATCGTCCACAAACAACAAAGTGTCAATTGTAGAGTGACCAATCATAAAATGGTCTGGAAGACGCATCTGCCAGTTTTGTATGACATCGACAGTATATAAATTGAAAAGAGAAGGTGATAATGGACACCCTTGTCGTACCCCACAATTGATCAGGCCAACTCTAGGAGCTGTTCTCGGTCTCCCTGCTTCTATTAAGATTTTATTCTCCATATACAGACTCTGTATTGCTCTACTTAGATGTTGTGGATCCCTTCCCTTGCCATTACTGCCCATAATTTGCTCCGATTCACTCTGTCAAAAGCCTTTTCGAAGTCAATGAAAGCTATGTATGTGGGCAGCTGATACTCTCTACGCTTTTCAATGAGCTGGACTATTGTAAATATACAATCTAAACATGAACTCCCCTTCCTGAAACCGTTCTGGGACTCTTGAAAGTATTGTATCCGTTATCGCATTCAGCCGTGTTGTTAATATACATGCATATAATTTATATGAAGTATTAAGAAGGCTGAATCCTCTGTATTTCTTTGTAATGTTGTGTGATATCTTGAAATACCCATTGAATCAATTCTTCTTTTGAGTGTGTGATACTATAAAAATCGGTTGGTAATTTAATGCAGCCTGTTGATTCATCAATTGTAATTTTGCCATTTCCAATATCCAATAATTGTTTTGCAAAACGTTCTGCAGAAGCATCGTTTTGCAATTGAACACGCATGTTTGTCGTCATTGTAAATTTATTAACGTGTCTCCACAAATTTGATGCTTTTAAACACGCATTCAGTTCATCAGCTGGTGTTGAACGTGGTACAACAGGTGATGTCTGACGAAAATCACCTGCTAATAATATTAGCGCACCACCGAATGGCTGTTCGTTTCCACGTAAATCTTGCAATGTTCGATCCAATGCTTCCAACGATTTTTTTATGCGCCATTGTGCATTCATCCCATACAATTAACTTGCATTGTTGCAGTACTTTACCCATTCCTGATGTTTTTGAAATGTTGCATGTTGGTGTTTCAGTGTATTGCATATTCAATGGCAATTTAAGTGCTGAATGTGCTGTTCGACCACCATCCAATAGAGTTGCCGCAATTCCAGATGATGCGATTGCCAATGCAATATTATTTTGTGAACGTACGGTTGCCAATATCAATGAAATGAGAAATGTTTTTCCTGTGCCACCTGGTGCATCCAAGAAATACATTCCACCACTTTGATCATTTATTGCTCGCATTATCGTATCGTAAACTTGTTTTTGTTGTTGAAGTAATTTTTGAATATTTGATTGTACAAATACATTCAATTCATTGATGTCGAAGCATTGTTCGCGTTGTAATTCACTATCAAATATGTCATTTTCCAACCGATTAGGTGACGTCATGCCCAGTTGTGCTAATGCTTTATTAACAATTGCCAAACATTTGTCTCTAATCAAAATCAATGCTTCATTATACATTTCCGGTGTGAATTGCATGTCGCGGTTTAAACATCTTATACGTAGTCGATGCAGAATATCATCAGTCATAAAATCTTATATTTTTCCCATAATTCCTTTGGATTTGATGGTAAACATGTAGATAATATGATTGCAAATAACGTACGTATTTGATTTGGATGCGCAGAAATTGACGCGTCAGCAAGTGAACTATCCCAATGTGCATCGTTTTCAAGTAAATTCAATTTTTGACATGCTTCTCGATATGTTGCACACAAACGACCATCAACTGTTCTTAAATTTTGAAATGATGTTGGTCCACGAACGTTAACCAATAACAAACGCAAATAATAACATTCTGCATGATTTGAATGAACAGTATATAATCTTCCCAAAGCACCTGTTGAAAATAAATCTTGTTGACCTTCAAGTTTGCGTCGTTTAAATTATTTTTTTGATACATTCCAAGTAAAATATGTTGGTATTTCAGAATATAACAATGTTTTGGCAAATGTATCAGTTTGGGATAATGAAAAAAATGCAGTTATTGTTGTTGGTGGTGGTCTAGCTGCTCTTTCTCGTACATTTTCTGTTGTAAAATAAACACGTTGCCCATTTTCGAGATGAACTGCCAAATGAACAACTGTTGGATGTAGTTCATGTAATGAAAATGACAAAATACGCCACACTGCTTCATTGCTATTAATATACCGTCCCATTTGATACTGATTGAATTCATCAACAGATCCATTCTCACTTGATACTCCAAAAACAGCCATATCACTTCCTTTGTTGACATATTTGCAAATGTATTTGATGAATTTTACAGAATTGCAATATTCAACATTGATGTGTGCTTTGAACGTTTTTGATAGTAGTGGTGAATTTGGCACAACCCAACGATTATCAGCTTCAATGTCTTCGTTTCTGACTTTTAAAATTATCGATTTACCATTTTGATCGGTTGATCGACGACGATATTGTGGATAACCATCATTGCCAGTAATAGTTTCTGGAAGCAATGCTCTTGGATAACGTTTTGTGCATTTTCCATCAGCCATACATGGTGAATTCATGTTGTGAACACCACACGGACCATGAATCATATTTTTTGTGACAGTTGAATCGGGAATTTCAGCTGAAATCACGTTATCAATCTCGTCGGATGTAATTTTATTGATCAACCAAATCAAAACGTGGGCATGCGGTAATCCTCGTTTTTGCCATTCAATGGAATACATCCAGCAAAGTGTCTCTCCGAACACATGATGTTTAACAATAAAATCCATTAATGATTTTAGTTTTTGCTTGAATACACGTGCAGTAATGTCATGACGATCTGCTGACGATTGACCGGGCAATAGATGTTCTTTGATCTCAGTCCATGTCGGATTACATGTGAATGTAATGAACAAATCTGGACGACCGTATTGACGAACATATGACATTGCATCTTGTGCGTATTGATGCATGTGTCGTGGACTGCCTGTATATGTTGCTGGTAATATTGTAATTCTCCCAATATCATTGACATTGCCATCATTGTTTATTGCATCACGTAAATGTATGTATTCTTCAGAACGTAGTTTTTCTGATTCATGCGAATATATAACAAACGTTCAGTTTCAATCTTTGCATACATGTCAACAATGTATTGATGAAATAATTGACGACATTTTAAAATGTGATTTTCTTCATGTTCACGAATCATCAATCTGTATGAATAGTAATTCATAGCACTGACTTTTTTGTTTATTTCTTCACCTAGAATTAAAAAAGTGATTAATTAATTATTTTTATTAATTAATTAATTATTAATTTATTTATTTATTTATTACCATTTGCTGGATTTATCATTTTGATGTTATAATGATATCCATCTTCTCCTTTCCAGAACAATATTGGATATTGTAATGCATCGTAGGAGCGGTGAGTTTCTGCAACACGTTGAAGACGATCATTTCGACGATGAAGTACGATGTCGCGAGATTCAAATTGTTCTCCAACAATGACTACTGCCACTTCATCGATTGTTGGAGCATTAAATCTTCTTGCGTGTTGCCCAACAGGTGTTTTTTCAGCTCGAATCACAATTTTATGGTTATCGGATGGCATTTGTTCAATGGCTGTTTTGAACAATTTAATCAATTCGTTGTGTTCATGAAATGAATTTTGAAACGATTCAACTATTTCTCTTTTTATGGCTTTGTTAATTCCACAACGTTGATTTACGTGATCATTTGAATTTCCAATGAAATAAATTTGCAAAAATTTGTGTTCAGCATCCGGAAATGGTAACAAAGAGCCTGCTTTATGGTAGATTTAACCTTGAATCTTGAATGTTGGCATATAATTGTCAGTTATTGCATTCGTTGCACCAAACGAAGTCATTTGAAAGCATGTGTTATAATTTCTTATGTTATTCAAAAATGCTTCGATTGTGTTGTAGTACCTGCAACCAATGAGAACAATGGGTCAGGTGGTGAATTCAATACTGGCAATTTAACTTTACCATTCAAACAACATATTCCATGTGCTTCATTTTTGAATTTTAATGCTTTGGAATGTGTGCAAACTTTATTCATACTTTCAACAACAACAACTGGATGCAAGCTATATTCAATTTCAGAATTATACTGAAATCCAATACGATCAAGTGTTACCAACTTATGCAATCGATTCATTTTCATGCGTAATCGATCACTTTACGTTGTTCATTTCGATCAGCATATGACAAATGTTGTCTTAATTCTCTAATTCTTACTCGACTAGCTTCATTTCGTGCTTCGTGTTGTGATGATTCAGTAGCACGTGACTGTGATATATGTAATCTATTTCGTTGATTTCGTTGTGCTGTTTCTTCTTCAGTTTAATTTCTTCTTCCTTCTCTCATTCTCTTGGCTCTATTTGTGCGACGACCAATATTTTGTCGTTTTGGTGGCATTGTTATGCAACAACTAAACACTCCTTGCACTAAATTAACACTGTAAAAAGAACAGCGCTACCTATCGGATTTCATTCAAACCACTCTCTAAACACTCCTGTCACTAATAAGAGCAAACTGAAATTTTCAGCGAAATCGGTCGAGTAGTTTTTGAGTCATAGGGCACACACATACGAACATTGCCTTTTATTTATATAGATTTGTTATAAGAAATAAATTGAAACTAAAAATATTAACAGTGTTACTTTACACTGTGACTTTATTAAACTATTACTTTTTAAAAGAAAATAAGAAACAAACGAATTTATAGGCCTATCTCCCTTTGGGAATACTAATTTAAGTTTTCACTACGAGTAAACAAACTAACATTGGTTAGACAAATCAGTTGCGAAACTCAGGCAATGAAATTTAGAATAGTACAACAAATAATGTGAAAAATAAAATCAGAAACATATAATAAAAACATAACAGTAAGCTACAAGAGTGAATGAGAATAAACATGATTTAAACCGATTACCCTTATAAAAACACAACCTAAACAGTTTGCGGTAAAATTTCATTAGATATCTCCTTTTATCTTATTTTATTTTCTTATCAGGTAGTACTCGAAAAGAATGCGGAAGAACGAAGTGGTACGCGGGTCCCGAAAGGTTGCGAACCACTGGTAGTAGATCAACTGTGCAACTGATAGGTTCTGGCAAAAGCACAAGTTGGGCAAATAATGGAATCTTCCAGCCATATCATAAATCAATCATGAATGTTTTACAGTCTCCAAGGAATTCAGATAAACTTGTAGCTTTCTCTTCTTATTACCTTGTTTTATTGATGGCCTTCTAATAAGTTTAGTAAATTCTTATCTTCATCAGATCGTGTATTTATCTTAGGCTGCAGTTTGACCATTTACACCTAAATGTGTTATCTGTTATGGAGTTTATTTTTATTTCTTTACTAAGTGGAAACTACTATTAGTCATATGATAACTAAAGTGATAGAGACAAAAATTCGAAATCAGCAGTTTATATAAAAGAAACACATTTACGAAAGCAGCTTGTTTTTAGGGTAGCCTTATCAGATCAGTAAAGATTTAATGAACAGGGCTAGATAAAGTGCATAAATGTCCGTTACAACAATCTCATCATTTACGTGAGATGTACAGTGAAGTTAAAATCACATTAACAAAAGTATAATGTATAGCTCAACAAATAATGTGGAAAAAACATAATAACAACATAACAGTAAGCTACAAGAGTCAATGAGAATAAACATGATTTAAACCGATTACCCTTATAAAAACATAACCTAAACAGTTTGCAGTAAAATTTCATTAGATATCTGCTCTTAGCGGCCTATCAACTATTATCTATTATCAGCCACTCTGTAGGTTATAACACGATATAATTTGTTTTTCAAAATTTACCAAGTTGGTGACTAGTATAATATATAATTTATTATAATATGTATTATATATCTGCATAACACACGAGAATAAATGTAACATCAGTATGAATTTTGTTCATTTATTAAAAACAGCTTCGTCCCTTTGCGCAGAATGACGTATTCAGGACCAAAAAGTGGTTTCGTACTAGTTCGTACTCGAAATACTCCTGATACTAGTGTTTCCTAAAATACTAGTTGTTCTTTATGTACCTAGTGTTCCTCGTGATACGCCTAGTATATGTAATACTCGATTACTTGTTGTTCCTTTTGTACCGGTGATACCCCTAGTATTTGAAATACTCGATTACTTGTCGTTCCTTGTGTACCAGTCATACGCTTAGCATTTGGCCTTGGCGTTTCGTTTACTTGTTACTTGTGTATTCATTAGTTGCGTAAGGACGTGCCTCGACTCGGAACAGCGAGGCCGCCAATAACAGGTATTTCAACTTTTCAGTCACTGTTACATCCATTCCACAAAAATATCGTTCCAAAATACCTGTTACAGATATATCGGCCCACCTCTAAATCTGAGCAACTCGGTCAACCTGCAGTGTAGGTCGCTAGCGTAGCGTATCGCGTTGCCCATATTGCCAGGTAAAATGGAAGCGTTCAATGTTAAGTTCAATGGGTGCAGTGGAAAATATGTACAAAATATACCACTTTATAATGTTTGAAAGCAAGAAACCTGTAAAATGTTTTTTTCCGATAAAAATGAACAATTTCATGCATATATGTTTGTGTTATTGTGTGCGAGAGCGATTATGTCTCAACACAGGCATGGAATTGTTGTTATTTGACATCAGTAAATAAATAGTTATAAATGATGCTTACCTCAATGTAATAAAAATCCTTTCTTCTGCGCTCACGCACTCCCTCATATTGCTATTTCGATTGTGAAAAGCAGTGGTAATAATTTCAGCAAGTACAATGTAATATTGCTTTACATTCTGTAGAATGCGAGAAGTTTGGCGTCATTTTCTTGCAGTTCTTTGGCTGCAACGAACAGCCTGCAGTGTAAATTCTTTCCAGTGTAGGGATGAACGCAATACTTCCTACGGTTTCTTCTTCGTCGGGATCTTATGTATCGGTATAGGTGCAAAAGTTCTTCGTCACTTCACTCACTCTACATACTGAAAAATGATGTAGGACCTCTTACAAACCTTGGGGAAAAACTTTAGATAGGTATTCTTTCATTGGAAGGCACGATTTGACTACTTCCTATCGCTCCTTGAGCGGATGCCCTGTTGCTCAGATCACTCACATCGCCTTTCTGTCATCACTTTTATCGCTTAACTGTTGCCCCTGTGTGCGGAGAGCCTAACGGTTAGTTTCTCTCTCACACACTGTCTCAAAAACAAAACCTGCAAAAAATCGGTTTACATTCTGCTTTTATCTATTAGGGGTTACTTAACATGTCGATACATATAAGGGTAATGTAAAGGACGCCGACCTGTAGGATAAGGGGCATATATGTTTTCAAATATATGTTCTTTCTTCCTCCTCCTCCTCCTCCTCATCATCATCATCATGGTTACCACCACAGGTTGGTATATAACCTACTTCAACGATTTCCAACCATCAATCTTCAGATCTCTCTGTCATTCTATAAGTCAAGCTTCCAGCCTTCCATATATCCATTTCTTTACTATCTCCCTCAGGCTTTTCCTTGAACTGACTGGTCTCCTTCTTGTTTAGGTTGGCCCATGAAGCACTGGTTTTCTGGTTGTATAGTTTTGTTCACGCTAGTTCGTTGGCCACCCTGCCCTTAGCAAACTAAGGGTGTCTGTCTGACATCGTCTGTCATCTGTATCATAACGTTTTGTTGTCTTCTCTTTTGTATATCTACTACCGTCTGCTCGTCTCCAGCAGAAATCCATTTCGTCAGTTGTTCTCAAAACGTCATCCTTCGTAGGCTGCAGATATACGGCAGGAAATGAGTATCACGGGTATAAGTCTACTCGATATGATTGCCCAATATCGGCCAAAACACCTTGCGCAAGCTCATTATTCTGTTCTTTTAGTTTACTAATTTCTTCTTTATATTCGTTAATTGCTTTTGCGGGTTCAAAGGCTATTGCTGCATTTGCTAAAAATTGCTTCTTCCAATTTTTAATAGTCTTAGCACTGACACCATACTTTGACCATACTTTAACTTTACGATTATCAGTTGTTTCTAAATTAAGACTCTGTAGATCAATTGCACCTATAATGTACTTACGTTTTCAACCACTAAAGCTTGGTAATGTTTTAACTACATTCTTTCTAATCCAACCAAATCTTACTCAGTCGTGTTTGGTACTGTGGATGGACACTATCCATAAAATATATAGTCTCATCTTTACACAACTTACCTTTTAAGAAACTATATTGTAGTTTGAACTCTTCTTGCTTTGATAAATCTAATTTGCTAGGTATTAATTTTGGTTTCTTATACCTAAAGCCTAACCTATGTAACAGCTTTTTAACACCTGGTAAAGTATAGCCTGTCGCATTCTCAAACAACTATTGAATTAAAAACCAGAGGGACATCCTGGGGTGTAAGGTATAGGATGCGTCTCTTATAGCCTCTCCTATACAACCGTCAGCCTCACCTTCACGAGTTGTAGCGGAAGTTCGCTGCATGGTGCACCCTGTTCACACTAACGAGGCTCTGACGACCGAGTGACCGCCGGTATAAGTGGTCCCCCTACTACCAAGTGCCAACGGCTTCTTTGAAGGCGGATGACCGGGTAGTAGGTTAGGGCACTGTCTTGTCCTTGGGGTGTAAAAATACCCCAGAAGGCGGATGAACCAGAGATGGTCAACGGCATAGGATGCAGAAGGCAACGGGAAACCACTGCCTTAAAGATCTGAGGATATCCCCAGGCTTTTAGCATGATGGATACGTCTAATACAAAATATTCCGGAGTTTAAATTCCCCCATTCGGTTCTCCGGGAGGGGAAGGTGTTGGATAGAGTCAATTTTGAAGAAGTAAATCCTATTGTCTACAAACGAAAAAATGGATGCAAAATCGGCACTTGGAATGTTAGAATATTACTGAAGCCTGGTAAAATGGAAGAGGTAAAGCATTCTATGATAAAGGCAGAGCTTAATATATTAGGTGTCTGCGAGACAAAATGGGCAGGATGTGGTGATTTCGTATCAGGTGATTTCAGAATTATTTACAGTAGAAAGGAAGAACCAGGAAGAAATGGAGTAGCATTGTTCTTAAGAGGTGAATGGAAGAGTAGTGTCTTGAATACATGCCACAGTAGTGATAGATTACTGATGATAAAACTTAGGGCAGAGCCAGTTGATTTGTGTATAATAATGGTGTACTTTCCAACAACAAGTAGTAACGATGAAGATATAGAATTAATGTATGAACAGATTGAAGAGTTGCTCAAGATAATAAAGAAAGATGATAATGTAGTTACAATGGGCGACTTTAATGCATCTATTGGTGCTAACAGTAGTCAAAAATGTGCCGGGAAGTTTGGTTTGGGGAACATCAATGCACGAGGGGAAAGGTTACTTGAGTTTTGTGAGCAGTATGAGATGATCGTCACAAACACATGTTTTGAAGTCCCCAAAAGACGACGATACACTTGGAAAGCACCGGGGGATGTTAGGAGGCATCAGATAGATTATATTCTAGTCAGACAAAGATATAAGAACCAAGTCAAATCTAGTCATTCATATCCTGGTATGGATATAGATAGTGACCATATTCCCGTTATGGCCAAGTGCATTATTAAATTTAGGAAAATCAGGAAATCTAAACAAAAGAACTGGTACTTAGAAAAACTGACCGATGACAAAATAGTAAAAGAATTGGAAGAGGAGACAGACATGTTGATGGTAGGAAGGCCAAGTTGGGAGGAAGTAAGAGATGGAATAATTGCAACAGCACAGCGTGTTCTAGGGAAGAGAAAGTTAGAACCACGGAAACCGTGGATGACACAGGAAATGTTGGATCTAATAACGAGGCGTAATAAGCTGAGAAATAATGATTATCAGGAGTACAAGAGAATAAAAAATCAGATTACCTCTATGTGTCGCATTGAAAAAGAAAATTGGATGAAACAACTAAGTCTTGAAATAGAAGATGATTTCAGTAGAGGAAAATGTGATAAGGCATATTTAAGGATAAAATCGTTACAGTTGAAGCATAAGACTCGAAGTAATGTTGTTAAGGATAAAAATGGTAAAATACTTTTCGAAAATGATAAGGTCAGCGAGCGTTGGAAGGAGTATATAGAGGAACTATATGACGGGGAAGCTGTGGTAGTCACGCAGGAGTTTCTAGAAAATGAGAATGCTGTAGATAGAGATATGGTAGGACCGCCAATTAGCAGGGTGGAATTTGATTATGCCCTTAAAGGTCTGAGTATGAAAAAAGCGACAGGGCCTGACAGTCTACCAGCAGAGCTTTTGAAAAATGTAGGGGAGAGAACGAAAGACCAGCTATTTCGAATAATTACTGGGTGCTATGAAGAGGGAGTATTGCCAGTTGATTTCATTAAAAGTAGAACAATCACAGTACCAAAGAAAGGTAAAGTAGACGACTGTGCTAATTATAGAACGATAGCCTTAATATCTCATGCTGCTAAGATTTTGCTGAACATAGTGAAGAACAGACTGGAAGGAAAGATTGATCACACTTTGGAGGACGATCAGTTTGGATTTAGAGCAGGTAGAGGAACCAGAGAAGCAATCTTGGCTCTGCGGCAGATCTTGGAGAGGAGAATTGAAGTGAATAGGAAAACCTATTTAGTATTTGTGGATCTCAAGAAGGCGTTCGACAATGTTGATTGGAAGCTGTTGTTTCAAACTATGAGGAAGTCAGGACTTGACTGGAAAGTTAGAAGGGTAATCTTCAATATTTATAGGTTGCAAAGTACTGAAATAGACATAAATGGATGTAAAAAGGAAGCAATAATAAGAAGAGGGGTAAGACAAGGTTGCCCACTGTCACCGTACTTGTTTAATTTGTTTATAGAAGATGTTGTAACTCAGATGAAAAGGAGTTCTAGGGGAATTAAAATAAATGGGGAACAGATACACAGTATTCGCTTCGCAGATGATATTGTACTGATGGCTGACTCAGAAAAGGATATGACCCGAATGTTAGGTACGTTTAACAAAATTCTTCACGCTTGGAGATTGAGGATAAATGTTAAGAAAACTAAAATAATGGTTGTAAGTAAAAAAAGAGAAGACATTAAATCAACCATTATGTTGAACAACACAATATTGGAGCACGTTACTGAATTTTGTTACCTGGGTAGCATAGTTACAAGTGGGAATAAGTGTCTGGCAGAGATTAAGAGGAGAGTAGATCTGGCAAAACAAGCATTCCAGAGCAAAAGGAACTTATTAACAAGCAACCATATTAGTATTGAAACAAGGAAAAAGTTTGTTAAGGTATCTGTATGGAGTGTTTTAACTTACGTGTGTGAATCGTGGACCTTAGGAAAGGTGGAGAGTGACAGACTTCAGGCAATGGAGATGTGGATTTGGCGGAGAATGACAAACACTAGTTGAACAGATAGGAAGACGAATGAACAGATCTTAGAGGAAATAAATGAGAATAGAACACTGCTTAGGAGTATAGAGGTGAGGAAGATTAAGTTGATAGGGCATGTGATCAGACATAGTGCTTTTTTAACTAACATCTTTGAGGGCAAAGTAGTGGGGAAGAAGCCCAAAGGAAGACCAAGAACTGCATACTTCCGCAGCACAATGAGTGTCGTGAATAGTGGGCCCTATAAAGAAATGAAGAATATCGCAAGGGATCGAGTGACGTGGCTACAGCGACAAGGCATTGCCTTTAGGAGTTAATATATAAAAGGGACATCCTAAGAAGCGTTGGAGTGACCAGCTCTAGTCTCTATGCGTGGGACCGGAACAAACCATTTTTGGTTTAATCCTTGAAGACTCCTTCTATCTATTGGGTGTTAACCATCCTTTTCTGAGGGCACACCATCTTGTCGCAATCTGTTGTGGGTAGTCAGTAGTAGTTGTAGTTGTGTCAGTAGCGACGAAACGACGTTTTTACCTGTTCTTATCCGGTCAATTACGCACCGCACCTTCACTTTGTCCCAACTGACCGAATGTTTCCAAACATGAAGATGATCGTTCAGTGGCCATATTTCCGATCTGGAGGCTTATATTGACTTAAGTGTTTCGTTGTGAGTTTGTCTTCTTTGTTTATTTGAGATGCTACTATCCCGCAGAACGTAGTTACCAAAGCAGACGTTACCCCCTCAGGGCTTTTCTGTTGTCTGTGGATACCGTTACCCCGTCACCATTCCCCGTGGTCCCTGGTCCCCGGGTCAGTAGGTGCGAGTGGGGCTAGAGACGAGCGAACGAATTCGGTCACTTTAGTGAACTAGATGAGTACATCTTATTCATTTGAATGATTCCGTGTTTAAGATTCGATCATTCGATCACTATTCAGGAAGTTCACTTAACTCCTATTGTTGTATTTTTTACGTCAATAAGGTTCCTACAAGAATTAGGTTATATCAGATTCACTGAGAGGACTGTATTTTTTCATTTACTATACATAAATTCACGATACATGAATGATTACAGACCCCCCAAACAAATATTTCTGAAGTTGTTAACGTGCGCGAGATTCGTATGGCTCCGGTTTTTTTTTTGTTTTTTTTCCCCCCAAAGTGAAAAGAATTAGAAGACCGAGGACCATAAATAATTAAAAATTATTTTAGTTAAAGACTACATATTGCTTTCCCGTTAGGTTTGTGCTTACGAAAAATGGTGACCGCTTGAGTCGTAATTAAATGAAATAACAGGGATTGAAACAAATGCCAGAGACCTCTAGCGGAGGAGGCTGCTAGTAGTAACTCGGTCACTGATCGAATCTTTTACTGACCGAAATGACCGAGTTTGAAATCAAAACAGAGTGATGAAGAGGAACCTGCTTGCTGTGATTATTTCACTGATCGAATCAGCAAGCGACCGAGATTGTCACGCAAAGCAACTGATCGAAAATTTTGTGAAGGTTGGACAGAAAAAAATGTACGAGGTCAATATTTTTACATGAGTTGTAGAAACCTATGTGAGTTATCAAATTAAATAAAATTTAAACTCAACTCAACGAAAATAGTGTTCAGTTTTAGAAATTTTAAAATTTGAAACGACGGGGCTCGGAAAGTAAAAGTCTTTAAAAATAATTGTACGAATTCTTTACCGGATATCAGAAATTACAGAAACCTTTAACAACAGTCATGGATATAATGTTCGGTTGTAGAGATACACCAGTTCGGTTGTTATAGTACACCAGGGTCTAAAATAGAGACCAAAATATGATAAAAATTGTGAAACTCCATGGCAGGTATGCATACTACATGAAATTTACATCATATCCGAATTTTGTGCTACTTTGAAATGTTTATATTATAAACGGCACCGGTATTGACTGACTACTGCAGATGTCCGTAAGAAATAAACAGTCGCGAGGTGAGAAGCTGGAGGCGACTGATGTCACGCAGAGAGAATAGTTCTGATCGCGTCGCGTCGCCAACGTTGAACTGTGTTGATGTGAGTGACAAACACGTTGATGAAACTAAAAAATATCAGTGTTCAACAGATTGAGATGTAGCCTACGTATTTTGCGTACATAACGTTTAATCTATGCTGTTCTGTCACTAATTTTGACGCAAACGTCTCACAACGCGGGTCCGTGTTGGGGGAACCTATGAGAAAGTCGATGTTACGATTTTGTGTATACCAGACAAGCTTTAATGTATTTAAAACTGTAACTCATATTTAAGTAAGCATTGCAGGATACAAAAGAACAAGGATGTAAGAATGTCACGCGATATTAGCCTTGAGCGTGTGACGTCACACGCCATCACAAGTACGCCGCCAATTTGGAGTCGAAAACCACCGGTTCGCTGCGAGGAAAAATTAGTATAGTTCGGGAACGCGTATGCGTAGGACATTATTTGAGTTGCCTTTTTATAAAGCTCTACAAGTACTATAAAATAAAAGCCTCGTTCAGTCAACTTAAACCCCGTTCACATAATGAAACACAGAAAACGTTTATATCTGCGAAATACACGTATGTTATGCCAAAAATTTTGTCTTCAGTGATGAACAATATTGGTTTTACTATGTCGTTCAGAACCAATAAAAAGTTGATAAATATACTTAGACCTAAAATGCCCTTACCCATAGAAGAAAAAACAGGTATTTATAAACTGGTCTGTAATTATTGCAACAGTCTCTATATCGGTCAGACCGGAAGAGGTTTTTATAAACGCTTCCGTGAACACATACAAAAAAAGACATATAATTACAATTATATAAAATCTAATTACACTCGACATCTGACCCTACATAATCACAACTATACAGACTTTAAGTCTAATCTGATGCCATTGCACATATGCAACAAGGGCCGATTTATAAATGCCTTGGAAGAGCTTGAAATTTATAATGCATACAGTAATGATCGCAGTCGCGAGTTTGTTTTGAATGAACAATTGAACTTTGAATCTAACCGCCTGTATGATACCGCCTTGAGACTGCTCAACAGTGCCCGATCAGTAGCAGAGAGTACCTGAACGGGTGCGCACCCAACAACAAGTGCACATACGTCTGATGATGAGGCATATGCCTTGAAACGCGTAACGTTTAACTTTTGACGTAAACCAAATTGAGAAGTCACACGGCGGACCGAATATAAGGTAATAATTTACAATAATTATAAAAGTGACTTGGATACCAACACGAACATGAATGTTATAAAATAAAATGCTAAAAGGGATAATAGTGGAAGTATTTAATAAATAATACAGTGACAAAGTGTAAAACTTGGACAAATTTTCCTTAATATTCAAAAGTGTCAAAATATCTTCACAACACGAAGGTAAATGCCAATCGTAAACGCTTACAAAGTAAAAGAAGAATAAATGAGGAATTCAAAAATGCCTCTATGACATCAGCAGAACGAATGCGGTGGATGAGGGAGCACCAGCTGCGCAGACGAAGCAAATCCTGAGGCACAAACAACGACTGTCGACAGTGAGATAGAACTGATGGAATTCTACGAAATACAAGCAAACGAGACGTTTGAGAATCGAGATTTAGCGTTTATAAACCATTGTTTTTTCTTCCATAGCCCTCAGCGGTAGTGAGCCCGACACTACCTACCATTTTCTTCTTCCCGTGCGCTTTCTGTCACAAGCCTATTGTAGGTCTAAAGATGTGTAGAAGCGAAGTGATAATTTGGCAACACCGGCGGCAGGGAACAGTTGGCAACACGGCTGAATTACCGCGCGCCAGAATATAAACGGGTAGCGATAGCAGTAGCGGTACCGTGACGTCACAGAGTAGAGGGGGTTGAACGGACTGATAACAACGTGTCTTGTCTGTTTCATTAGAAACAGTGAGGCCAGTGGACAGTTTACAAGAAAACGTAGCAGACTTTGTGTTCTCTTTATCTGGTTCAGGATCCGACGAGACTAGAAGACGTCATGGCAGCTTTTGTAAGTGTATAAATTTCTGGTTATTTTCACACCCAGCGCTGGTCACGTCGGTAATAGTTCCGACAGAGATTCGATGTCATTCTGACTGTTTAAATTAGCACGATATATTACGGGGCCACGTGTACTACAGGCCCGAACAAAGCGAAATCCCACGTTTTCTAACTTGTTTTGTACAACGATAATAGGTTACACTTGAAAACAATGCTTCCATTGAGATCAAACGCTTACTAAATTTTGATTGTCTAGATTTTGATAAAAACTTGTCATGAAAATCGTCCATTTTTAATAGGTAAATTTTAAAAGTATTTGTATGAAAAACCCAGCATATATAGTGAAGTTACTGAAAACATTAAAATTGCGTACTTTCGTTGGAACGATTTACTTTAGATGTTTAATAAAATTATTATTTTCTTATTTAAAGTTAACGAAAGAACTGTGTCAGATTAAAATATTTATGTTGTTAAATGGTTTTCATGGCCTACAATAGCAGTAAAACAGGGTGTTTTAATAATACAGTACTTCGAATTACGTGATATAAGAAATTTTAAATAAAGCTTTTTGTTAAAATTAGTTTTATTTATGCGTGTACAGTACATATACGATTCAGCTGAATTCATATTTGGTCTTTAGTTTGCTGTAGTTAAATTGTCGTTTATCTCAGTTTAAATACAACAATTGATTACAGGTTATTGTTTCTGCTGTCTGTTATCTGTAAATTGTTCCGTATTACGTCATGCACACACACACACACACACACACACACACAAGTAATAGAGATATAGATTTATGATCAATTATACTCTCAATAAACGCACTGTCCGATAACGTCTTGACAGTCTGGCAGTGGGTATTTAGAGTAAAGGGTATGGTTATTGTTCTATTAAACGTGTTTTGTTTTGGTATGTGCAGTAAACTCTGATTATCGGTCAGCTGTTTGACTGAAGTAGAGGTGGGTCGATACCCATGTAACTGGTATTTTGTAACAGTTACTTTTGTGGATCAGCTGTGACGGTTACTGAAATATCTGTTCCAATTATTCGCGTGACTCCCCTACCCATATAACAAGTAAACAGGTACAAAGTAACGGTTACTGCTACTAAATACTCGCTTCTGAGCATGTGCCGATTGCCGTAAGCAAAATGAAGTATACAGAAAATGTTTAGCTAGTGAGGCGAAGCTACGACGATATATACATAAAGGACTAAACGAAAAATGTATTAATAGCCAATACAAAATCCCACTAGTATTACGTTTATTCTCCTCAATTACGCAGATATATAATACAGACGATAATAATAAATTATAAGATTCATGACGTTGTTAAATTACAATATCGTTTTATAACCTATAGGGTGGCCGATATTCTACTCAATCATTTTTTGTTTTGTGATTTCAGAGATGATTTTAACAGACTGAAATAATTGTAACTTCACGGCACACTTAACGTAAATAATCGAATACTTTAATTCATTCAGAGGTCACATATCACATTGCGGTAGACAGAGAAATACACTGCGTAGGGTATGTGGGGTTTACACTTGTAAATACTGCGTGACTTGAAAATTTAGTCGTTTAGAAGTTTACAGGATTATAATTTTTAATCTCTTGTAAAGTAACAATTGTTATTCTCCATCAATACACAAATTTTAAAATTATTATGGCTGCAAACAAAGCTGTAAAAAATTCTAAACACAATAAATATTACATTTCAAAAATTTACTTAAATTTAAGACTTAACTTGTTGTTACTGTACTCTTGATAATAGGCAAAAATGTACAGGTTGTACTTCGATTTGAGTTTTTGACGTAAGCCGACGGGATTTTTAATTTGTATCTTAGTCTTCATATTTGTAAAAAAAATATAAGTAACGTTATTCAGACTGACTTTTTTTGAAAACGAGTTTTTTCTGCTTTCAAAAAGGTATGCTACTGGATGGATGAGAGGTTCTTTTATCAATCGAACCTAACGAAAAGATACTGTCAAGATTAAATTATTTTGTAAGAGATAAATATATTAGGTCATTACTTTTTGCAAATTGACATACTTTACATTATTCTGTTCCAAATTGATCAAGAACCAGCCTACAATAATTTTTTGTTTATCAAAAATTAGAAATCAGTACTATTTAATAAATTATATTTAACATTTTATATCAAAACATAAATTATTTTAATATTTTATAGTAAACTAGCGAGTACCCGGCATGCGTTGCAATGCCACTCAAAGAAAGAAAGTGTTTGTATATATATAATATATAAAGACTTCGTTCGCGTGGTCTTCAATTTAATGCGATAATATATTTAGAACAGAATCTATTCCATTGGGTTGCCATAGTAACCAGATCTAATAAGTTAGTTTTTTAAGACTCCAAAGGACCCCCCAGAGGATCGTATCGAAAAAAACACCTGTCCTATGTTGGTTCTCCCGTTGCGTAAAATATTTGTGCCAAGTTTGGTTGAAATCGGTCCAGTGGTTTAGGAGGAGATGTGGAAGACCCCAAAGAACCCCCAAAAGAACCCCATCGAAAAAACACCTATCCTATGTTGGTTCTCCCTTTGCGTAAAATATTTGTGCCAAGTCTGGTTGAAATCGGTCCAGTGGTTTAGGAGGAGATGTGGAAGACCCCAAAGGACCCCCCGAAGTATCATATCGAAAAAACACATATCCTATGTTGGTTCTCCTGTTGCGTAAAATATTTGTGCCAAGTTTGGTTGAAATCGGTCCAGTGGTTTAGGAGAAGATGTGGAAGACCCCAAAGGACCCCCAAAGGACCCCATCGAAAAAACACCTGTCCTATGTTGGTTCTCCCTTTGCGTAAAATATTTGTGCCAAGTTTGGTTGAAATCGGTCCAGTGGTTTAGGAGAAGATGTGGAAGACCCCAAAGGACCCCCAAAGGACCCCGTCGGAAAAAACACCTATCCTATGTTGGTTCTCCCGTTGCGTAAAATATTTGTGCCAAGTTTGGTTGAAATCGGTCCAGTGGTTTAGGAGAAGATGTGGAAGACCCCAAAGGACCCCCCAAAGGACCCCATCGAAAAAACACCTATCCTATGTTGGTTCTCCCGTTGCGTAAAATATTTGTGCCAAGTTTGGTTGTAATCGGTCCAGTGGTTTAGGAGGAGATGTGGAAGACCCCAAAGAACCCCCAAAAGAACCCCATTGAAAAAACACCTATCCTATGTTGGTTCTCCCTTGCGTAAAATATTTGTGCCACGTTTGGTTGAAATCGGTCCAGTGGTTTAGGAGGAGATGTGAAAGACCCCAAAGGACCCCCAAAAGGACCCCCCGAAGGATCATATCGAAAAAACATATATCCTATGTTGGTTCTCCCATTGCGTAAAATATTTGTGCCAAGTTTGGTTGAAATCGGTCCAGTGGTTTAGGAGGAGATGTGGAAGACCCCAAAGGACCCCCCAATGGACCCCGTCGAAAAAAACACCTATCCTATGTTGGTTCTCCCGTTGCGTAAAATATTTGTGCCAAGTTTGGTTGAAATCGGTCCAGTGGTTTAGGAGGAGATGTGGAAGACCCCAAAGGACCCCATCGAAAAAACACCTACCCTATGTTGGTTCTCCCGTTGCATAAAATATTTGTGCCAAGTTTGGTTGAAATCGGTCCAGTGGTTTAGGAGGAGATGTGGAAGACCCCAAGAACCCCCCATAGGACCCCATCGAAAAAAATTCATAAACCTTCGCGGGCGTGCGCACAACAACTCACCGAAGTTTCATCGCAATCGGATGAATGGTATAGGAACGCATACGGGACAAAGAAAGAAAGAAAGAAACAAACATTCATTTTTATAGATATAGATTATAATATAATAAATATATATATTATTTGTCATACGTAATAAGTTATATTCCTATAATTATTAAAGTATTTAATAACAAATACATTTATCTTGTTTATAATAATTATAATGTACCAAGGCAATATTCAGTTTTCACCAGTTGTAAAAATATGACGTACTTTATAAACTGCAAACAAAAGGCGTACTTCGTAAAGTGTAAAAAAGTGCTCCAACTAACCCCTAACAGTGTGCTAGTGAGTAGGTGTATATGAAAACAAAGGAGGTTACGAATAAAATACTGGTTTAAAAGTAAGAATTATAAGTAACCGGTATTTGTAATGTAGCAGTTACGCGGTAACAGGTACCAGGAACGCGTACTTTGTAACCGTTCCTGTGGTAACACGTATTTGTAACGGCTAATTTTTTGGAATGTTTACTTTTGCAACAGCTACTTTAGCACACCTCTAGATTGAAGCTTTCTTCAGGTGGGAGGGTTGTGGCGTGACCTCCGTTGGTGGAGAGGGGTTAGAGAAGAGATAGCTAGCCCCCCCGTATTATGAACATTTTCAACGAAATTCCTTAATCACTCAACGTATTCCTGTTTTTCTGAGTAACTTGCGTGTGTTACAATAAGGCTTAAAAATGAAGTGTAGAAAAAATGAGTTACAATATTTGCAGTTTAATAAAGTAAAAATCTGTTAATAATGGCAGTCACTCGACATTTTTTTTATTTAAAAAATAAAGTTTTGTTAGTGGTTATAGTCACAAACAGAAATAACACTGTTCCACACCAGTATAGTAAAATTATTGCGATTAGCGCTTTCAAGCTTCACAACTCGTCGTCAGATCGGAGAATATTATTTTTTGTTTTCAAGTAACGTACGTATTTGCAGCTTCAAAAAAACAATTACGCTTCCACCAGAAAACGAATCCAGAGCCTATTAATCTACACTTATCTTTTCCTTCACATTCTCTTTACGGTTTGTTTATGTCGTAACTCCTCTAGCCTAATACCTTTGTGATTTATCCGTCGTCTTAGCACATGTAAACTAGCAGTTGTTTGACTGCCAGTCGGATTAATTGGATGTTATTATGGGATTTTACGTAACAAGTAACGCACTATAACAGGAACTATAAATTGCTTAAAACATTCTTGGATTAACACCCTTAAAGTACGTAGAAGTAATGAAACCAATTTTTTTTTTTTGTTTCTTCAGAGAGACTAATTTTCTAAACATTTATGAAAAATATAAATTTAGAATTAAAGTGATTACTAATGTCATAATGTTTTTCTTTTTTTTTTTACACGAACAGGCCTAGCCGTGGACCGTGCGAATATCATTTCCTTTTCTTCTCCTACCAGAAGGCGCTCATTCGCACACTATGCGTCGCATTCCTTTCCACTGTCCACCCGTTTCTCGTCTTCTCCTCACCACAGAGAATCTCAAGATTTTGAATTTTGTTTCTGTATGTATTTCTATCCACACAGTCGTTCAAAGAGACACCCAGTTTAATCATTTCGTCCTTAAGTTGTTTGCTGTATCCGTTCAAACTGGAAAGTTGCCAAATACAGTTAAAAATGTGTTTATTTAATTTGGACCAATTCATCCGAACCATATGTCCAAGGAATCTGTCTTTTCCTTCGGAAATATAGTAATATGTTTATTATATTAAAAACATTTAAATAAAATGTAATATAATTAGAATATTTTGAAGTGAACGCTTTTCAGTATTTTTTTCAAGTCATATAGGCCTACATGTCGTTGATTTATTAAAAAATTTCGTTGAGACGCAAAGAATTTATAAAATTATGTGGGGACAATTCTCAATTTCTTATTTGTTCTGAGAAAACGAAAGATCCAGCTTTCAAGCTAATTCCATCCCCTTCCAAGAGATCGTGTCGTCCCCTGGAGCGGTTCCCCCTCCCATCAGGGGGAACTTCTAGTTATGCCACTGATAGAGGCGATTCCTTTTTTATTCCACTGCTATTTCAGTAATAAAATTAAAAAAAACTTTAAGAACCATTATCTCAAAACCTGTTATGGCTATCTCTATTTAATGTTCCTCAAGGCACTTGCGATACCTTTTATTATTGTAACAGATTTTTTAAAGTGTTAGATCCCGCCACGAAGAGAGAAGATATTAAACTTTTGAAAATGTCATGTACTTAAACTTTCTTATTTTTTAACGTTTTGTTGAATGTTGCACTTATTATATTTTGTATGCTGTAGGCTTACCTGGTTGAGCAGACTCTAGTACAAGTGACTCGTTCATGCGTGCAAAATTTCGTACTTGTACATGTTACAGGTCTTTAGAAAAATGTACCTTAACTAAAAAAAACTAATAACTTTACATAAAAACATGTTTTCATCTGTCCTTATCTTTCACTTTCACGTTCTTTTCTTTTCCTTTTTAACAATCTTCTTTTCACCGTTCGTAATTTATTTTTTGTCGAGACTACTTTTCAGTCTTTATTATAATTATTTCTGTATTGATTTTACTTCAGATCTTCAACAGACGCGATCACGCAACGTAAGTCCACCAATCATCACCAGAATCCAATTTCCACAGCTTTGAGTATCTGTTTTGCTTGTTCCCTAGTTTCCCAGACTTTCGCACATAATTTACTATGTTTTCCACTATCCTCTTGTAAATGCTTATTTTAGTATACGTCCTGACTCCTTTGTTCCAAAAGACAGAATGTAACTGCCCAATTATTTGGTTTACTTGTCCTTATTCTCTCTGCGATCTTTGCATCACTTGTTCTTTCTAACAGATCACACCCAGCTAGGTTGACGATATACACTTTACTCGTTTTCCTTGTACGACAAGCAAGTCCGTTTTGAAATCATCAACAGTCACATACTCATTAACAATATCACAATTTCCGGGCTGTTAGGCCATTGTGTATGTTTACTTCCAGCCGTTTCGTCCGTGCCGATGACGGACATCTTCAGTGGCGCGGCAACACAGATTACAACCTCCCGCGAACGACGGGTTGTAACTGATACAAAGACGGGTTATGTTACTGATTTGTGTGTTACGGACGAAACTTACTCCTTCAATTGGAAAACTGCACCTGGATCTAAGAATTATAATAAAATATAATCTTATGTCCACACACACACACACACACACACACACACACACACTTTTCGAAAAATAACTTTTTTTCATGTTTTGAGTGTAGTACAATCAGAATCTGCAATAATCTCGAACACGATTTTTTTTGCCATCACCATACTTCCATTTCCTTAAGGAACATGGAAGTAAAAGTCATTTTTCGAAAAGTGTCTGGCTATAGATTTTTTTCCTATGGCAAACGATAACAGCCGCAAATTCAAACAGAATCAAATACTTTTTTGCATACAGTCCTGATTTGTAGAGTTCTCAAGACCAATTGTTTTTGGTGAAGATCGGTTAAGGGAAAGGGGTAGTTTACCTGCAACATTTTATGTTGTAACAAGAGAAATGTTTTCATGACAAACGATAACTGCCGCACATTCAAACAGAATCAAATATTTTTTTGCATGCATCCCTGAATTGTAGAGGACTGAAGGTCTATTGATTTTGGTGGTGATCGGTTAAGAGAAACGGGTAGTTTACCTGCAACGTTTTATGTTTTAACAAGAGTAAAGTACTTAATTTTGATAAATAAAGTATCCTGATAAGAAGAGCTTAATAATCCACTGTAGAAACGTAGATGAAATATCTATAAATGAAGAGGCTAGTTGAACGGGGTGGGGGTAATTTTCTATAAATAAAAATTATAGTTGTTGGGGGAGGGGATAATTTTTATATGTGTACTACGTTATCGGCAACAAAGTAGTAGTTTCTTGTTAAAATTCCTTCCCGGGCTGTTTGGCCGTAGTCCAACGTTTTCTGCAAAACCAGACGTTTCGGCAGTGCCGTCGACTGCCATCATCTGTGAAAATAGAGTGCGATAACGTGTGGTGGTATACGTTAGTGACCACAGTACTGCAGTTAAGGCTGAAGCAATAAGTGGAAAGAAGTAGTTTCTGTGGAAACATTTCATTTCGGAAATGACTTTAAATATAAATCTTAGAACATGGAAGTCATGTATGGTTCTCCATACCGATATTTTAACGATGCCACGCTAAGATTATTATTTATTATAATGATAAATAACTACTTGTGAACATGTTGTATTTAGTCTTTAAAAAATGTGTTTAGTAATGAAAGAATGGCTTGCCGCGCTGTAAGACCGTGTTCTACTATTGTTGGCTTCAAAAGTTTCGGCCACACCTTCGACGGCCATCTTCAGTGCGTGAAGTTATAACCAAAGGCTATGAGAATGACCAAGTTATCGCAGTCAGTAACCATTGGTCAGTATTACAGCCTTTGATTACAACTCATGCACTGAAGATGCCCGTCGAAAGTACGGCCGAAACGTTTGCAGCCAACAACTGTAGACCCTTACAGCCCGGCAAGCGAGTCTAACATTGACCCCGGCCGTGAAACCTCAGATATCAAATGTGTTTAGTAATTTTCACCATCACTGGAGACATCTCTAACTTCGTCATCAGAGTTTGAGTTTGAATTATGCGTTTCGTGCTACCGAATAGTTTGATGAAAAGAAGAACTAATCATTCCCGATTAGTTATTAAATGGGTCTGTGTTTACAGAGAGCAGGGCCGATCCTTGTATTGTTAATACTCGCTGTCCGCAGGCTTAATCCTTTATTTTTGTTTTTGTTCACTTAGTTTTTCGTTATTTACGCCATCATCATGACATAGTTATTCTGCGCAACTGCCCTACCTCCCCGGCAGCACTACATGTTTTTCTTGTACCCTCCCGTCTTAATTTCTCCTGATACGTCAACAGTTAGACCTACATTAATGTTCCTTTTCCTCGTGTAACATGTATCATGTGTTTTTCGATTCTTCAGCATTGTATGAGACGCGTTGTGTTTTCCTGTGTTATGTTCACATCCTCATCATTTCATCCAACCTCCAGAAAGGAGTGTATGGGCGACGAGCGCAACTGCCAGCTGGTATACGATTGGTTAAAACTCTCATATTAGGGCTCGACCTCTATAAATGTGAAAACTATCGCTTAGATTAGATTAGATTAGATTAGATTGGAATAAGTAAGATTAGAATAGTAAGAGTGTGTTACTGGCATGGATGTTTCCCCTTAGGTTGACACTAGTTATCAACAAACGTTTTACGTGTTGGATGAAGTAAGTAAATGCTTCGTCTTTGGCCGGGGGGGGGGGGGCGTTCGTCTAAGGAGAAACGTAGAAACTACACGTCGCATTATCAATTGATCGTACAAAGTATATGAGGGTTACAGTCCGTCTTTTTAATTCTATCTCTTGTTAAAAACAATCACTAATCATTTGAGTTACTACACGATCGGCAGTTCATACGGTCTTCGGTTACTGGGGCCCCTTCGAATGTGTTTCCATGAGGGCACATGTGTTGTAACAATTGTAGAAATTGTGAGTTTTAGAAATTTGACAGACTGTGTAGAATGGTGGACTGAGCCGAACCCGCCAAACGATGCCGTCACTTACAAGTATAGCGTAAGTCTCGTCTCAAGAGAGGAGAGAGAGGGGCAACGGGACAACAGTTGGCCGTCTCACTCACACACTACCACTCTCTCTGATACACACATACATGCTTCGAATGATGTCGTCGGCCTTGTGGCACCCGATATTCACACTGTGAAGCACTGTGAAGACTGTTGTGCGCATGTGCGAATTGAGTGAAAATCTTGTTAGCCTCACAACGAGGTGTTTATCTACTGCGCATCCCTAAGCGACAGTTAAAAACCTACCGTCAGGCTTATAATAAATGACACTGATGTGGGGGGGGTCACAACGTGTATACGAAACACTATTTTAAGAACCAAATAACTTTTTTGAAAAATTTCGTTTAAATTAATGTTAAAAAATCTAGGGATATAATTAAATTCAAGAAAAGTGAGAAATATATATTGACGATATTGTAAGGCAAGGGAAACAATGAACTGGCCCTGGAATCTACTTACATCTCAATAATTTCTCCATTAACACTCTGCTGTTTGCTGACGATCAACTTATCCTACATGAAAACGAAAATTGATTACAAAAAGCAGTGTGTCAAATCAGTAAATTTTTCCGTAAATATGATTTAAAAATTTCCACGATAAAGACTGAAATAATAGCGTTTAAAGGAAAATGCCCAGTAGGCTCCAAAATAGTAATAGACACTAAAATTATTGGACAAATATTTCACTACAGCTATCTAGGGTACGACATAAGCTATGAATGTGAAGACGATATCGATAATAAAATAAACAGACATCAGAGGATGTGTGACACAATTCATAATACCCTGTGAGCAGTATTAATGTACGGGCGTGAATCGTGGACACTCACCCAAAATCAAGAAAAAGAATTGAAGCTGCTGAAATGAAATTCTTAAGGAGAGCAAAGGATGCATGCAAAGGAATCACATAAGAAATGCAGGCATAAGGCAAGAGCTGAATATATACTCGATAAACGATAAAATTAATTAAAATAAAGAAGACTCGATACAACACATAAACAGAATGGGTGGCTCGAGAATAGCAAAAAAGATAATCCAGTATAAGCTTCTTGGAGAACGAAAATGAGACAGACCAAGTAAACGGTGCCTGTGAATACGGAACAGAGTGCAAACCTAATGGTTGAAGTGAAGAAGAAGAAGAAGAAGAAGAAGAAGAAGAAGAAGAAGAGGAGGAGGAGGAGGAGGAGGAGGAGGAGGAGGAGGAGGAGGAGGAGGAGGAGGAGGAGGAGGAGGAGGAAGAGGAAGAGGAAGAGGAAGAGGAAGAGGAAGAGGAAGAGGAAGAAGAAGAAGAAGAAGAAGAAGAAGAAGAAGAAGAAGAAGAAGAAGAAGAAGAAGAAGAAGAAGAAGAAGAGTCAAAATACGTTTGCGCGCTTGTGCTTTCGAATGAATTTTACACCTAAGGTATACCGTTACTAAGATAGCAATTTTTTTTCAAAAGCAGCCATATGATATTAGTCTGGCTGGTGCAATTATCCGTTATTACATTCGATTACATTCGGTGCATTCTGGTTTACATATGTTCTAAACCGTTCTACTTTAGACGATCATTACCGTAATCTGTTTGCTTTGTATGCGATATTTCTTTGCGTCAGTTTAGGATTTTTCTGATTCTGTATACGCAATGTCTGTTATAGAGTCACCTAATTGTGTTAATGTTTTATTGTATATTATTCCTTTTCGTTCTGTTTTGTGTATTGTATTTATTGTTATAAACTTCTTAATTTCCAGTTAGTTACTAATTTATAGCATGGAATTGTATATTGCTGTTATGTGGAATTTTTAGAATCTCTCTCTGTCTCTCTGTGAGCGCTCTCTCTCTCTCTCTCTCTCTCTCTCTCTCTCTCTCTCTCTCTCTCTCTCTCTCTCTCTCTCTCTCTCTCTCTCTCTCTCTCTCTTTCTCTCTCACACACACACTCGCTCACTCACTTAACACTTGCTTTCCTTTTCTTTTTTCTGTTTTCTGTACGAAGATGAATTTTCAGCATTCAACACGCTCATGCGCGCGCATGGTGTTGCCGTGATATTGTTGTAGTATCGAAGTGTTTTTATGTTTTGTTTTAGGATATCAGGGACGCCATCTTTCATTTCTGCACGTCAGACTTTGGTACCGTTGTGACGACAACCGCATTCGTCGATAAAACAATGATGATAAAGGATGTTATCGACGCGACAGACGCCGCCTTTCTTCTGATAACTGCTCCGCCGCGTTCCGGCAAGTCCACCAACTTGGACATGGTCAGACGATTTCTGGAAATCCAAGTGGACGGCTACGGCAACAGACAGCCATTGGCACAGACGGACAATTATAAACTGTTTACTGAGAACGATTTAGCAGTATCCAGGCTGACCGAGTTCTTCACAAGACACTTCGGCAAACATCCTGTACTGTACATGGACTGGAAACCACTTAGTGCAGTACGTGATTATGATTGAAATATTCAGAACAATTACTATGGAGATGTTTAAACTGCACAGGCTGTCTCTGAAGGGAGAAACATTTTGGACTGACGGTTTGGGTATTGAAGATTTTAGAAAGCATAGTCCTCTAACCTGTAACTCATGTATTGGAGAAAGTGAAGTAATGTATAGTTTGAAGTATTTGTCGAAACTTTTGTTTAGACATTTTGAGACTAAAGTTTATGTTCTAATCGACAATTGTGATGCGTTTGTTGCCAGCCATCTGTTCAGGAAGAACTCTGAAGGCAGGGACAAAATGTTGTGCTTTATACAAACAGTCGTTGATAGTTTACTAAAGAATAATCAGTGTGTTGGGCGAGCTCTGTTAACTGGCGTACTGCCTTTGACAGGCGACGGGTTTCCCTTCGGCAGCGACAAAATACGCTGTTATTCTTTTATGGACGTTTGGCCTTTTTATACGTATTACGGTTTGACGGAAAACGAATTGGACGGACTTCTTGAAAAACTTAAAACTGACGATAATGAAAGAAGTGAAACGAAAAGAGAAATTGAATCTTTCTTTAATATTTATAGAGTTGATCAAGGGAGTGAAAGCATCTATAATATTTTGTCTATTTTGAAGTATTTACGCAGCAAACAGATTTCAGTTACTGGTAAATACTGTATCCCAAACTTCAGTGCAGTTTATAAACACTCTGAAATCCGCGATGAACTGGTAAAGTTATTAAAGGGCTTCGATTTACAGTTTGATATCACCCAGCCACTGTCAATTAAAGATATCACACAGCTGAACAATTTAATTGAATCCGATTCAGAAGGAAATGTGTCTTCTTCGTCAGTAAACACGGTCTTCGTTCTGTTGTATCATTTTGGTTATTTCTCCATTGACAGAATTGCCTACAATATAATTGGAACGTTTAAAATACCAAATGAGGAAAACAAGTCTTCATTAGCAAAACAAATTTTGAAGACCAAACAAGAATGGTTCTGTCACACTTGGAACCACGCGGACAAACTATGCTCTGCTGTGTACTCAATTACCTCTGGTGCTACCACCGATATTAAACTATTGGAAACAATACTGAAAGACTGGTATCATAATTTGAAGCCGAAGCCTGGTTCACTTGAATCAATGTACACATTGTCGACTTGTCTGTTTATGATTTTAGTTGCAAGTTGTAAATTCAAACGAACAGCGTGGCGTATCAGTCCAGATAATAAAACATGTTTATTGCAGAAACTCAACGGCGAAACGGTTTGTTTAAAAGCATACAGCAACACAACAGACTCTCCAACAGACGAGACACTCAGAAATGATGCAGAAGCGGCCTGCAATCGTGTAATCGGCTACAGACAGACAGACCAAATGTTTGACGGCTTCACTGATGTGGAAATAATACCCGTTGTAGGCATTGGTTACAGTCGAAAAACCACGTCATGCAAAGTAAAGATAGTTGACATACCACCTACCACTGACGATAAGCAGAAGCCTTCCAGTCCTCCTGATCTCTGCTAAACAACGCTAAACGGAATCCCTCTTACCCGGGGCACATAGCCTTCCCATGGAATAAACGAGGAATGTGTTAGTAGAAAGTTTTTGTGCGTTATCACACTAACAGTAAATATAGAACTAATCAATAAAAAACAGCGAATCTAGACAACTTTTAATCTCAAGTCACAAATATAGCAAGTGGCACAAACCTCACTGATCACTGGAATTTAACAAAGAAATATTAACAAATTTATTGTTTGTATTGTAATTAAAATAATTATATTATTGTTTTGTTACAATTATTGTCTTTACTTTCAACAGTTTGTTACAAAAATAATATTCAAACAATTATCGTTTTTAAAGTAGTAATAATTGATTATTGTTTTCGTAACAATTACTGCCGTTACTTTACATTTCTTCCGTTTTACTTCTATATTTCTTTGTTTAGAATGTCTTCATTTTACAGACCCACGTTACTCTAACGTTTCGAATAGTGCACACGTGGGAATAATCGAGTTGTTTCAAAATTATCATTCCATACTGGAACACCACTTTTATAAAAAAATTTTTTAAAAGGAATATTATTTCGTCTTTTGTGTTAACATCGTGTAAGGTAAAGCAACGTTGTGAATAGTTTACACACAATTTATCAAAATTATTTTTATTTTCACCGATCGATAAAATGCCAACCTCTCAACTCAAAACTGAAATTGTCTGGTGATATCGACATTGTCATAAACATTGTAACTGCTTAAAATTTTCTTGGTAATGTGCTTGAACGAATGTATTTAATTTTTTTAATCCAACTAACGTATTTACTTTTATCGTCAAATAAATTTGCTGTCATGTATTTCAGAGTGTTTTTATTTACAGATGTTCTTCAACATAAATATTAAAACTGACCTAAAAGAATAAAAATAAACCACCACGATAAGTATAATTGTTAAATCCATGTTTAGTTTTTTTCCTAGTAATTTGTATAAAATGTGCTTCTGTAAGTTAATTAGTAGTTGGAATGTTATAATGTATACAATTAGAATTTTAATATTTTAATTTGGTTTTTAGCAATGTCAATGTGGAGTTTGTTCTGAATACTATGATTGGGTTGAACTGATGACTATTTAACGTTTGATGTAATTAGTTATAGTAACTGTTGCCGTCTGAAGACAATTAGGATAAGATTGTCAAAGTTAAACACTGAATAAGATTATAAGTCTACTGCACAGTTTATAAATGCGAAAACCTAGAAGGAAATAAAAATTATAAATTGTGAATTCATTTTATATAAATATGTACATGTAACAATATCACTCCTTATGCTCATTGTTTATTGCGTAGGTATATGTATTTACTATTGTAATTGTTTGCTAATTGATTACTATGATGGTGTAACAATGTGTTTTCTTATTGTCGTCAACAATTATTTTTCCTTCACTCCGTATTATTAGCTTGACTTTATTGTATTAGCTTGTAGTATTCTTGTAACAGTATAGTTGTAACATTTTAATATCGCTTTTTCTATTTTCATTTATAACATTTGTAATATAATAATAAAAATCATCGTTTATAAATTGTTGTTTATTGTCGCATTTTCAAAATTAAATTTGGTAGTTATGTACACCGCATTGTTACAGATTCCTTCCAGATGGAGCATTACGTAACTGCACTCTCAAACATTTAAATATTCTCCTCTACTGTTTCAGCAAAGTCGTTATAAAGTAAATTGTTAAATAGTATTTTTCGCGGTAAGTGACTCGCAGTTTGTTCTAACACACGCTTCACAATTTTAAAAGGTTTTCTTTTAGTTAACAGAATTATGGTTTGTTTATATTCCCCTGACACGTGAGACGATCGTGATTGTTGTTTAGAAAGGGGAATATTTTAATTTGCTAAATCTAATAAGCCCCCGTGATTTTAACTTTCTTCAGTCAGATCTACAGACAGAAATCTGTATAAAACTTCCACGTATGTTTTAAGTATTAAGGTAAAATGAAACACTTGTTTTTTGTTTTATTAAAATATTATGTATATTTTATTTGCTAAACTGTAACGGAGAAAAATTGTAACGAACACTTTTGTTTTTATATTTATATTCTTAATGTTCTAACAACATTTTAATTAATACACCTTTGCATATTGATACTTTCATCGTAATTAAAACGTACAGTAATTATCCAGAGATCAATCCACTTCTCAGTGTAGTTTTGATAAGCGAAAACGGTAGTTTTTTCCTAAACATTGTGTTTCTCTCCTTATTGCGAAAACACGACAGTTACTCGTACATGAGTCTTCCTTTACCTTACAACTCTCTCGTAATCTGTCCGTCATTGGTATTTTTCAACCCGTTTCCTCACTTTCCCTCACATTTTCTCTCAGCTTTCTTTTAGTTTGGGATTGGTCGATATGAAGGTTAGAAACGATGGAGGCCTTCGAGAGGACATGATTGCCGCACGTGTAAAACACAGAAGACGCAGACATACAGGAGGAGTTATCTATCGAAATCTATTTTTATATTTTTAATGTATTGCCTTACACAATGACCAGACCCTCTAGGATAAGGTTAGGTCGCGTACACTGGGTAAGCAGTGCCTAATTTACAAGACTTTATTCACACCGATTTAACAATGTATGGTTTTTCGTTGTAGAGATGAGCTAGCGACCAAACAATTAATCCAAAGTTTCCTGCCCAATGGTTACCGTTCGACGTGTGTTTCAACCAATCCCTTCACACGGACTTTGATGTTCTGTATTTGTGTGGTAAGTGATAAAACAAACACGCCCAAACTACCGCAAGCCCTCCCAGTGATACTGCCGACTCTCTGCAAGTGGCGTTATCCCCCTAGAGAAAAAACGGCCTGAGAACTATTTGAATTGTAAAGATATGACACCACTGGTTGTTCAGATCTTGAAAATAGAAGTCGATGGTAGGCTGTCTTTTTTTTTTTACAAGCCACTGTGGACTACGTTTGGTTAAACCGGTGCCTCCCAACTTCTCCTCTCTCTTCCTCCTCTCACTCCCTCCTCTCTCTTCCTCCTCACCCATATCTACTTCATTCTTGATCGACGCCTCTCCCTTTTTTTCGTCAATGCAGATTGCAGCTGCGCTCTCCTTGAGTTTTCCTGAAAACCTTGGGCATATTTAATTTGTTTTTGGATGGTAATCATTCTTCAATGTGTTCTTGAGTAATCTGGATTTCTTGTATGTCTTTTTCTGTATCCTTGAACGACAGCTTGAGCATTTTGAGCTTTCTGAAATAGTTAAAAAAATTTTGCTGTTAGTCTGTCAGGATTCATACTTTGAATATGTTCGTAAAAGTAGTTTTTCTTTTTCTAATCACGTCTGTGGAACACATTATGATTAATACAGTTTGAGCAGGACGGGAATTGGATGAGAGGCAGTGCGCAGCGCGACCACTGAAGTATATTTGTACGATTCGCTCGATAATTTGGAAGCTAATCAAGATAAGACATTGGGAGTTAGATCACATTTAAATGTTAACCTTTCTGTACAATTAACATGCTTAGTGTATTAGTTTGTCTTAAATAGGGAAAAAGTTTTTCGCAAGCTACTTTTTACGCCTCATAACTGAAAAAAATTAAAAGTTGATAACACATTTTTTTTTTTTTTTGTTATTACAAGGATATTATTATATTTAAATGCATGTACGTTATCTGGGCTACGTCTAAAAAAAAAGTATCGTTAAAGGTGGAGAACTTCCTGCGTAAGGACAGTTTATATTTTTGTACGTAGTAAATCGAGTGCGCGATGGTTTTATTTGGTTTCTTTTTGTACCGTCTAATTTTTGGTGCTAAATTTATTCAAAATACACCATAATTTGGAAAATTAAAATACTGATACAACTGCGTACATTTTGTAGTCTTATCTAGTACTTCACTTTTATCGTTCGAGGTTATCAAGTTGGTAATAGTACCGAACGTAAATCCAGTAACGCAGTGTATTTCCCTATCTCGCCCATTGTCTCATCAGACTGTGGAACCAAGTACAGACCTAAGGACGTAAAGAGAAGACTGTAATGTCAACAAGGGGAATACCCCAATCCAGATATTTAGAAAGAACCCCGTAATGAAAAAATATTTTTAAAAAACTGTATTTTTCAGGCTTTTGGAAATATTACATAAATTCTATTGTCAACTAAAAATAGTACCTAGAAAACTCTTATCTCCATCTGTTGAAGATAATTTCCCGTGCGAGCGGACACATGCACGCACACGTTTGTTAATTTTCACATTAATAAGTGAGGGGAAATTATTGTATAGCAGTATTATTGTACTGATTGTGATAATTTAAGAAGGACGTACATACGTTAACAAAAATATTGTATTTGTTCGGTTTTTACAGTTGAAATTGTAGGCTACCTCATCCAGTACAAACAATTAATACACTAAACCTAGGAACAGAATATTACATACGTAAGTAGCCATCAGGAAATGGCTACTTAACTGTTAAATATATGAAAACTGACGACATCACACACACACGAACAGAAAATGAAACCACCAACGACGCGATCGTTAGTCGACAAAATTTGTTAAATGAAACGTTAAGACAAGAAATGGTTCGCACAGATCGTAGCGAGGAGAGGAAAGTCAGTGCAAGAAGTGTGGTATCAGGAGACCAAGCATGTGGCACACGTACCGTGCAGCTGTTCTGAACACGATATAATTGCTCCGAACACAGCGCGCCAAAGGCCCGCACGCGGAATAGTTGGCAACGCCGAATTCGCGGCTGTTGAAGTACAGCGCGAGATTAGATAGCGTCATCTCTAACCTTTTAGCCTTGTGGTGATACGAGTCTTACATACAGTCGGGTGTTTCAGTTCGCTGTAGGCGTTGTAGTGTTTGTATCAGCTGGCGTTCACACAGTGCAAAGAGTTTCAAATATTTTATCTTTGTTGCGGTGTTGGTTCCGTCGCGCAGAGGAAAAGACATCATGGCTGAAGCTAAGGTAAGTGTGCATTCTTTAATATTTCAGAAAGACGTCTAAATAAGAAGTTCGTTATCGTCGAATAACCACTACGATTGCAAGCTCGAGATAATTTAAAACTTTGTTCCGTATTTTCGTGTAGCTAAAAGTCGCGGTTGTGAAATATTCGTAGCCTATACCGCGAAGAAAGTGAACGTTATATTTATTTATAGAAATTTTAATTACTATATTTTATACAGTTCTGGTTTAAAAACGGAACATGGACAGTTTTTTCGTAAAAATCAAAATTTTATAACCTTAAACTGTCCAACGACTCATGTACTACAAACGTTTACTGTACTTAATGTACTATAAAAGTGTTATAGTATGGTCTTTATCGTTAGACGCTAAACTAAGAGATTCGTTAAATATTTTGGTAATTGTGAAGTTCCTTAACTTTACTGATATTGAAGTAGGATATTTTTTTCCTATTCTTCTATGTCATATAAACACGAGAAAATAATTTTAAACAGCGGTCGAACTTATTTACGAAAAAATAAATACCCCATAAGGCACGGATGCAAAGCCGAATGGCAGAGCTCCGCTGTCGGGCGGCGCCGCACTAATAATGCACATCGAATGACCAGTTATGACGTCATGCGCGGTATACCTATCACGGCAGTTCGTCTACAATTTGCCCACCAAATTATATGCGTTTATCTACAATTATGAAAGACACGCTTATACATGCATTTCCGTGTTTATATAACATAGAATTATATTTAAAAAATTCACAACATCAGAACAGATAAAGTCCACAATTACCGTAACATCTGTCGCTTATTTCATCTCTTCTCTCAGGTCCACTCTCCGCCGACCGCCCCTCTTCAAACAAGCGCGAGCCTGAGAGTGAGTGTGTGTGAGAGTGAGGGGGTAAAAGAGAAGTGATGGAGAAAATGATGTATATAATAGCGCGCGCGCGCCTGTAATACACATGACTTGTTTTAATCTCTCCTACACCCCCTTCGCGCACTCTTTCTTTTACACATACACGCTTATTCCGTGTAACTATAGAATTCCTTTTCATCTCTTCTCTTCTATACCCCCTCACTCTCCTAGTAGGAGAGTAGAGATTAAGACAAACCATGTATGTTACACGCGCGCTCGCGTGTTTGTATATATTATATATAATTTTTATTTTATTTTGTCTCCTATCTTCCTATCTCTCATCACCCTCACGCTCTCTCTCTCTCTCTCTCTCTCTCTCTCTCTCTCTCTCTCTCTCTCTCTCTCTCTCTCTCTCTCTCTCTCTTACGCACTTAAATAATTTTACAAAAGCCGATTGTGTTGTATAATTAAAAATGAAATAATAGTATTCATGTCCATATTGGTTAACAGCTGTTTAGATTTAGACACATTATTGGTATGATAGACGTTTATTAAAGCCTTAGATAAGGAATTGTTGTGCCAACTACACTGATAAGATTACTGGTACTGTTGTGTCAATGCGTTACTGATAATCGATTTAAGTACGTTAATATATCACTATTTCCTAACATAACTTGTCAAGATATTAATCGCAAATTATTCTTTATTTTCAGATCATTTTGTTATTTGCAATTGTTTTCCTTATGATACACTTTTTATTTTTATATTCAATCCACAAAATTCTTTACTACTAAATATTGCTACATTTGTTAAATTACATTTATTGTACTGTGTGCGTGCGTGTGAGAACCTGACTTTTTAAATCGGAGAGAGAGAGAGAGAGAGTGAGAGAGAGAGAGAGAGAGAGAGAGAGAGAGAGAGAGAGAGAGAGAGAGAGAGAGAGAGAGAGAGAGAGAGAGTGAGAGAGAGAGAGTGAATAGAGGCTACGCCCCAGACCACACCATACACACAAACGCAAAGCCCCTTATTTACGCTCTCTCTCTCTCTCTCTCTCTCTCTCTCTCTCTCTCTCTCTCTCTCTCTCTCTCTCTCTCTCATAGTGTGTAGGCTGCTTAATGACACTAGTGCATCTGAGGTTTGCAGTTGTATGTTGAGTTCCCAAATCAGAAGCGACCGTTAAGGAAAAGCGTCTTTAGCAGTTTATCAGCTGTGATTAGTCAGTACGAAAAACGTGAATTTTGTTGACTCGTGTTAAATCGGGAAGTGATTTCCAAGTATGTCAGTTATAGTATCAGTTGTTTGGACACTTGAGTCTTATTTAAGGGAAAAGTGTAGGCAAAAAAAAAAATTATTCTTCATACCGTTCTTTACTATTTTCTTAACACTTGGGTAGATAATTTATGTATACAGGAGTTCTCTACATTCGGACATTTCGCTCCTACGTACGGTCAAAATTGATACCTTTTATTGAAGTTCTGCACTACATTCGAACACTGTCGGAGGTGTGAGGAAGTGAATAAGCGTTACGACAAGCATACATATTTGTTATTATTCCCGCTACTGTGGTTTTTATAATCAATGTTAGTCTGTTACAATACAGAATGCAAAGCGTTAAAATGATTTTTTTATTTCATAAGACTGTGTTGCAGGCTGTTTCACAAACACTGCTTATAAACTTTAGTATTGTTGGAAAATGATTAATTTAACATGTGACTGTATTATGCACTTTTTGTAGTAAGACTTGTCATATGATGTAAATTTAAGCGATAATAATATCCGACTTCATTATAGTACAGTGTATTACAGTTCATATAACCAATCGTACTAACTTACGTTCACAGTACGCCTACAGATTCTCCTGAAAAATTAACTTTCATAGGACTGAATAATAACAAATTTATAGTCAACGTGGTTCCTAATGACATGACCCCTAATAAGTCATTTATGATAATTTATGACGATAGAATATTTTAAAATCAGGGTCACAAGATTTTCCATATTTTTTCAACCCCTATACTTCACGTTGGTTTACTCGAACACTTTGAGATTATTCGATAAATCTATAAAATGCATTTAGCCCTATATGGAAGAATCCTGAATTTCTCACGTGTTCTGATAAAATAGGGCATTCGAGCTTTAACCTAGTCTCATTACCCCCCCCCCACGAAACTACTCTCATCACCACTCCGTAGTAGCTCCGAGTTACTACTCCGCTTACTACATCGCAGACATCAACAGAACTCAGTTCAGGCAACAAACACATATGTTATTGTTATAACATGATTTTAGCTAGGCTGACCCAAAACCGACAGTGAGCGTTACATTATTAAACCGATTAGTTTAAAAATTTTGATTTTGTACCATTAAAGAATCTGATAATATTTGAGCTAAATTAATTTTTTCTTGTTGGCGAACGCACCTAGATCCTAGTAGTAGTAGTAGTAGTAGTAGTAGTAGTAGTAGTAGTAGCGTAGGGGGCGTGCTTCGACTCGGAACAGCGAGGGGGGCATGTCTCGACTCGGAACAGCGTCGCCGCGAATAACAGGTATTTCAACTTTTCAGTCACTGTTACATCCGTTCCACAAAAATATCGTTCCAAAATACCTGTTACAGGTATATCGGCCCACCTCTATGCAGACATCAACAGAACTCAGTTCAGGCAACAAACACATATGTTATTACTTTGTCAAATTTTGTTGCTTCACTGCTATATACACTTTTTCCTCGAACAAAGCCTTTCGGTTTCCGAAAGGGAAACCGAAAGGCCTCGTTCGACGAAAAAGTGTATATAGCAGGGAAGCAACAAAATTTGACAAAGTTGTGATGAAGACTGCTAACATAGAGAAAATAACTGAACATATGTTATTGTTATAACATGATTTTAGCTAGGCTGACCCAATACCGACACTGACCGTTACATTATTAAACCGATTAGTTTAAAAATTTTGATTTTGTACCATTAAAGAATCTGATAATATTTGAGGTAAATTAATTTTTTCTTGTTGGCGAACGCGCCTTGATCCTATTTTGAGAAGCACAAACAAGCCAGTATTTAGGGCATTGTATTTCATATCGCATGTACTGTTTTAGTTAAGGTGAATTTTTTATTTTTTCTCATAATTTTTTATTATGTTTTTGATGCAGTTTATGTGTTGTATTTGCATATTTTTTTACTAATTTTATATGATACACAATTCTTTTGCTATGGAAATCCATGTTGGAGCGGAATTCAATAAGTCTTGGTTTAATTGTGGTTTCATTGTATAGTATTCTTTAATGTTCTGTTTTGTATATCGCATTTATAGCTCTAAACTTTTTTCGTTGTGGTGTAATCTTCAGTTTCCTGTTCCTGTCTTGTGTGTTAATCAATATATTTAGAATTACGCTCGCGCGCGCGCACGGTGCTTTGTCTCATTGTACGAGTAGTAATTAAATGTTTTATATTTTGTTTCAGGATGCCAGGGACGCCATCTTTGATTTCTGCACGTCAGACTTCGCTACCGTTGTGACGACAACCGCATTCGTCGATAAAACTATGATGATAAAGGATGTTTTCGACGCGACCGACGCCGCCTTTCTTCTGATAACTGCTCCGCCGCGGTCCGGCAAGTCCACCAACTTGGACATGGTCAGACGATTTGTGGAAATCCAAGTGGACGGCTACGGCAACAGACAGCCATTGCCACAGACAGACAATTATAAACTGTTTACTGAGAACGATTTAGCAATATCCAAATTGGGTGATTTCTTCACAAGAGACTTTGGCAAACACCCTGTAATGTACATGGACTGGAAACCACTTCGCGAAGCGTACGATTGTAGTAGCATGATCGAGATATTCAGAACAATTACTATGGAGATGTTTAAACTGCACAAATATTTTCTGAATGTAAAAAACGTTTGGACTGACGATATAAGGATCGAAGATTTTATAAAGCACAGTTTTTCAATTTGTAAGTCATGCAATGGTGAGAGTGAAATAATGTATAGCCCCAAGTACTTGTCCAAACTTTTGTTTAGACACTTTGAGACTAAGGTTTATGTCCTAATCGACAATTGTGATGCGTTTGTTGCCAGCGACCTGTTCAGGAAGAACTCTGAAGACAGGGACAAAATGCTGTGCTTCATACAAACAGTCGTTGATAGTTTACTAAAGAATAATCAATGTGTTGGGCGAGCTCTGTTAACTGGCGTACTGCCTTTGACAGGCGACGGGTTTCCCTTCGGCAGCGACAAAATACGCTGTTATTCTTTTATGGACGTTTGGCCTTTTTATACGTATTACGGTTTGACGGAAAACGAATTGGACGGACTTCTTGAAAAACTTAAAACTGACGATAATGAAAGAAGTGAAACGAAAAGAGAAATTGAATCTTTCTTTAATATTTATAGAGTTGATCAAGGGAGTGAAAGCATCTATAATATTTTGTCTATTTTGAAGTATTTACGCAGCAAACAGATTTCAGTTACTGGTAAATACTGTATCCCAAACTTCAGTGCAGTTTATAAACACTCTGAAATCCGCGATGAACTGGTAAAGTTATTAAAGGGCTTCGATTTACAGTTTGATATCACCCAGCCACTGTCAATTAAAGATATCACACAGCTGAACAATTTAATTGAATCCGATTCAGAAGGAAATGTGTCTTCTTCGTCAGTAAACACGGTCTTCGTTCTGTTGTATCATTTTGGTTATTTCTCCATTAACAGAATTGCCTACGATATAATTGGAACGTTTACAATACCAAATGAGGAAAGCAAGTCTTCTTTAGCAAAAGACATTATGAAGACCAATCAAGAATTATACTGTTGCACATGGGACCACGCTGACAAAGTATGCTCTGCTGTGTACTCAATTACCTCTGGTAATAACAACGATATTAAATTATTTGAAACAATATTGGAAGACTGGATTCGTAATCTGAAGCCGGGCTTACCTTCAATATTAAACGATTTAGCGACTCGTCTGTTTCTGATTTTAGTTGCAAGTTGTAAATTCAAGCGAACAGCGTACCGTACCTATCGAAATACTAAAACATGTTTATGTATACTGTTGCAGAAACTCAACGGCGAAACGGTTTGTTTAACTGAATTATGTATGCACACTCCGACAGACGAAACACTCAGGCGCACTGCAGAAATGGCCTTCAATGATGTAATCACCTACAGACAGAGAGACCAAATGTTTGACGGCTTCACTGATGTGGAGATGATACCCGTTGTAGGCATTGTTTACAGTCGACAAACTAGGACATGCAAAGTAAAGATAGTTGACATACCACCTACCACTGACGGTAAGCAGAAGCCTTCCAGTTCACCTGATCTTTCCTAAACAGCGTTACGCTCTCCAGCTCTACAACGGCAATCGTTGTTAGCCGGGGCCAATATGCGGTGGACACCACACGCCACTGGATAGACGAGGAACGTGTTAGAAGAACGATTTACGTTAAACGACATTCAGACTAAGAAAAACCACTGAATTAATCTAACTAACTTTTACCAACCAGAAGTCAGAAACATGCAGGTGACGCAAAGCCACTTTACACTTGACTATAGGCCTACAAAACGTCTTGTCTGTTCCGTAGTAATAATTTTAATTATGTGTTTATAACCATTATAGTCTTCGTTCAACTGTTTATGTTCTCTAGTTTGTAAAGTGTTTTACACATGTTTATCGTTGATCGTTGGGTCGATTTGTTCTATAATAATCATTTCACTTCTTAACATCTAGTTACTAATGTTCCATCTTAACATTAGTTAGTTTAATTTAAAATATATAGGTATTTTATAATGTAAAATTTTAGCATATAAATGTTATAAGTTTGTTTCTTTTGTCAATCTTGAATTCCTCGTTTTAGCAGTTGCAGTTGTAGAAACACTTTGTTTGAATATCACAACTGATTCCTGTCTACTTACTGTTAGTTTTGAATTATTAGTGTTAGGGTTCGGATAGCACGATAAGTTGCTTTCTGTTTAGTATTAGTTTCGAGTTATTAGAGTTAGGGTTTGAATAACATGACTTATTGCTGTCTACTTAATATTAGTTTTGAGTTATTAGTGTTAGGGTTTAAATACCATGATAAGTTGCTTTCTGTTTAGTATTAGTTTCGAGTTATTAGAGTTAGGGTTTGAATAACATGACTTATTGCTGTCTACTTAATATTAGTTTTGAATTATTAGTGTTAGGGTTTAAATACCACGATAAGTTGCTTTCTGTTTAGCATTAGTTTCGAGTTATTAGAGTTAGGGTTTGAATAACATGACTTATTGCTGTCTACTTAATATTAGTTTTGAGTTATTAGTGTTAGGGTTTAAATACCATGATAAGTTGCATTCTGTTTAGCATTAGTTTCGAGTTATTAGAGTTAGAGTTTGAATAACATGACTTATTGCTGTCTACTTAATATTAGTTTTGCGTTATTAGTGATAGGGTTTAAATACCTCGATAAGTTGCTTTCTGTTTAGTATTAGTTTCAAGTTATTAGATTTAGGGCTTGAATAACATTGACTTATTGGTGTCTACTTAATATTAGTTTCAAGTCGGTAGTTATTGTATATGCCAGGGTGTTAAAATCATTTAGAATAATATTATGAAAATTAAACTCTATATATCGTACAATTTTACATTCACAGTGTATAAAGGAGAAAACAAAAATCTAGAAGAAAATAGAAAATTTATAAACTATGAGTGCATTTTATAGAAATATGTATACATAAGTATATCAATCTTTATTCTCATTGTGTATTCCATGTATATATGTATTATAATAGCTTGCTAATTAATTACGTTGATTTTGACAACACGTTTTTCTAACGTTACCAATTATTTTCTCACTTCATTGTTGCCATTTTGTAGTATTAGCTTGTAATAATTTTTGTAACAGTACAGTAGTAATATTTTCAATAAAAAAAGCATTGTTTTTATGTGCAAGCACGTATAAAAAAAGCACATAAAACTGGTTCCCAAGAAATAAGCAATGTCCCCTAAAATATAAACAGTTGTTAAGTACATGTTCAATTTGTTTATTAATTTGTGAAAACTACGTCTGCAATCAAATTAGTAGTTGGTATGTTATAGTGTAATTTTAGCATTCTAAGATTTTTGCTTTTGGTTTTTGTCAATCTGAATGTGGAGATTTGTTTGAATGACTGGACTGAATTGTTAGCTGTTTAGTGTTAATTTCACGTAATTTGATATTGGACCTGTTTAGGAATTTAAAATCGTTTAGTATTTTATCCTCAAAATGAAACACCAAATATCGGACAGTTTTACCTACACAATTTATAAACTCGAAAACAAAAATCAAAAGGAAACAGAATAAATAAAAAAAACACGAATGCATTTTATATTTAAATATATGCACCTAGGTATATAAAAATTATCAACATTTATGTTCTTTGTGTCCTGCGCACTAGGGCGCAAGTGTGTCTCTGAATTGTAATTGCTTGCTAATTAATTACGACGATGATGTAACCATCGTTTGTCTATTGTTGTCAACAAATTTTTTTTTACTTTGTTGTTGGCATTTTATAATATCAGCTTGTAGTATTGTTGTAACAGTGAACACGTAATATTTTTATACAATGTTGTGTATTTTCATAAATTACATTTTTATTATGACAATAAAAATCATCGTTTAATGAGCACATTGTTGTTTATTGTTGTAACTTTATAATATTAATCTTGACGGACATGTATCCCGCAATGTTACAGATTCTACACAGACCGAGCATTTTGTATGTAACTAAACGTTCAAACAGTTAAAATAAATCTTCCTCTAGTATTGCAGCAATGTTTCTGAAATTAATTCTTAATGAAGTAAACGATAAAGTAGTGTTTTTCTATGAAGTGACTTGTATTCTATGTTAACACATTCTTCAGAACTAAAAATGTTTGTTCTTGTAGTATAAGGAATGATGGGTTGTTTACATTCCTTGACGTGTGAGAAAATATTTACGGGAAACGATATTGTTATACGACAATTATGGTAAGGCACGATAATTGAGCTGGAACCCGTGTTTCACATTTAAGCTTATAAAAATTATATATATGAAAACTTATATATAAGAACTATGTATGTAAGGCGCGTAAGCCCGGACTTTAACTTACTCGAGTTAAATCTATAGACACAAATCTATACGAAACTTCGACTCATGCTTCACTTATTAGAATAAAATAAAATAAAGTTATTTTATTTTGTACAAACCACAATAGTTTTTAACTGCCGCAATGGGATCTTCTGACACCGCACAGCCAGATACCAGTGGCGGCCCGTGCTTAAGTTGCACGGTTGCACAACCCCCATTAAATCCCCAATTTTATTTTAAATTATAGAATTGTGAATAAAACAATAACTAATAATAGTGTTTTCACGCTAAATAATCGTAATTAATCATTTGCCGATTGAGAAACGCAGAGCAATACTAAAAACCGTACACGCTCTTGCCGCGGTGTACATGGCAAGTATGCACCAACTGTGACGCGCTTTGTATATGGGGAAATACACTGGAGTAGTGCTGTGGCTGGCTAGACTCGGGTGCTCTTAGTGCAACGATATAGGCTCGCTCGGTGTGATTAAGGACTGCAAACCCCGCTTGTACGTTACGGCGCCACCAGTCTGTTGGTAAGTAACACGTGGTGCACCAGTTAGGAATTAGTAAGTTTATGTTGTTATGCTACTTGAGTTAGTTAGTGTCGGTCGAATTTTTTGTGAATTTCGTTGTTTGTGTCAGTTAAGTGTCAGTCCAATTCATCGTTAAATGTAAATAGTAATACATATAAAGGATTAAAGTGTCATAGTGAAAGATATTTATTATATTTAACTGGTTAAAGTTCTGTCGTAAACTTAACGAAAACGCTGTTCAGTTTACGTCATATTGAGAAAAAAATTAAATTACGAGAGTAGATAAGCTATACCAGATCATTCAAATTTAATCAAAATGTAAAATCAGGTAACAGAATATTTAATCGTAAATTTAAAAAAGAATTATACAATAAATATTCTTGGTTATGTGGGTGACACTAAAATTGCATTATTTTGTTTCATTTACGTATTGTTTGGAGGGAAGGAGACTTGGACATTCTCTGTTCAGACAACAACAAAATTTATTACCATCCAACCCAATGGCACCCCCCCAAATTTTTCAACCACCAGCCGCCACTCCCCGTTTCATGTCTTACTATTTCATCTGTAACTGAGCAAAGCAGCGCTCGCGGTGGCAGCTACTCATCGGCCGTCCCATACTTGTATAACGTACCTACGTTATAATACCGGGAACCTGTGCTTCATTGGCTCTGGTCAATTACACAGGCTGCCATAGACTTAACCAACTTCTAATTAAACACATATAATTTTGAGAAATCTCTATAATTGAAGGAAAATGGACATGGGTTCCTGTTGATGTATTCACTCAGTTATGTGTGTTATATAATGACATCTCTTTATTATTCTATAACCTTAAAATCTCTACATAAGGTTTTCAACATAGCTGATTCTTAATTTACAGATTACAGTTTACAACATATATTTCAGAAGGGCCCTTTAAATAAGGAAGTTTATGTGTTTGAATTCTCCACGGATCCGGGATTCAAAACTTGTTTGTTAATAATGCTCATTTACTCATATACTATCTTTCAACTTAAGCCATTTGAAGAATGGACTTTATTTAAACTTTAGTAACAGAGACGCTCTATAATTTAAGCGTTACTTTCTACTACACATATTTTTAAGCATATTACATACTACTGGTTACAATTAGTGACAACTCTTAAAAGTCTTGAAGTGTTATTTAAATTGTCTTTGGTACATTTTTATTTGAATATTACTTAATCACGGAAGACTGGCTTCCGCGTCACCTTATGGTATCCTGATGTTGATTCGGATTAGGCTCCTCGGTCCTTGGGGTGTCTACTGATGGTCTGTCGTTATTGTAGTTTCTGTTGACGTTGAAGTTCCTGAAGTGAGTTCGGTGATTCTGAGGCTGGTACTCTCTTCTCGGATGTCTGGTAGAAAACCTCGTTAGTAGTATAACTCATGTTAATGTTTGTTCCACAGATATGCACTCTACATAATTATTGGTAAGGGGTTTTCACCTTAGATACCTAGTACCTATTTTATTTTAAATACATTGTTCTCTTACAAATTAGTATGTAGAGATGTCATCGCGCACACTTATTCGTTCTTTTTTCTTTTATATTGTATGTTTATATAGGACTCACTATTTACCGCTACATTACGTTGCACACTGTTCTTAGTTGAACTTAAAAGAAACAAAATATTGTTTTGTTTTGTGGCATCGTTCGGATGCGACCAGTTTACTGCGTGAGCGCTCCATTACTAGTACTGTACGTTTATTGGGAGAGGTAAAGTAACTTCGCGGAGTTTACGCTTTACCAGAAAAATAGTTCCGCCTTTTAATCGATATTTACCGTTTTAATCTTTGACACATTTATTATCCAAAGATATCCTTTACTTCAGAAATGACTATTGTATACAACTGTTTTGTCCTTGTTTATTTTTATTGAGTTGCACTTTACTCATATTATTAGTTTTGTTTATGGGTTAATATGCGTGTTGATGCCGGTTACCGCCTGTCAATGCATGGTAAATTATTTAGGGTGTTTCCTTACTTTTATACTCGCATTCCTTTCGGTTTTTTAAATCTCTTTATTAAATCTTATTTCTGCGTTATTTTAGGGATTTAAAGTTGTTTTAAATGTGCGATTTTATTTAAATCTAAATTTTCTCCTCTTATTATTTTTTTTATTTATTATATTTTTAGTATTAATGAAATCGTCACATACTCCGCCGCTTAAAGAAGACACAGGGTGGTAAAAAAACGGAGGTGATTTCTATGGGTTGTTTGGTCAGCAATGAACTGGGAGAAACTGGGAGGTTTGGTGAGCATTTCTGCGTGAAATTTCTCTCACCCTTTTCTCTTTTCAATTTCTTTAAGAGGTGCATGAGTCACTCTCAACTTACTTCTTACTATTATCAAGATATACAACGCCTTACAAACTAATGCTTAGAATACATAAAATTCAAACTTCATGAAATATATTTAAAACACACAAAATTCTTCTTAATACTACTACTTAAGACTACTACCGGTTTTTTCTTTAGTTGCGAGTTACTCTTATTATAGAATTACTCTGCTATAGAATTACTCGTTAAGTAATCATTAATTAATTATTACTTATATTCGGTGTCAGCTGACTTCTTACTTTTTTATAACAGGATCTAAGGTTGATCAGGCCTCATTCCTATTTATACGATTAGGTAATTAAGTGGGGACTCAATTACTCTGTAGCAGGTATACCTTTTTGTTTGCTTGCTCTCTAGCATTTTTTTCCGTGATAATACTTTATCTGGGAAATATGTGTTCTACTTACGTATTTTTGCGTAGTGGGTTCGTACAGGGCAACTGTTACTGGAGTTAAGTATTTGTAAATTTGGTAAGGACCACACCATCGGTATGATAGTTTGGAGGTGGTCTTATCAATTGCACTACTCCTCGGGTGTGTTCTATACATTATTAAGTCACCGACTTGGTACTTTACTACTTTATTATTATTTCGCTCATGATATTTTCGTGATTTTCGTAAGTTCCCTCTTAAATTAGCGCGAGCTCCATTCCAGATTTTCTTTATATTCTTATCCCTAATTTCGTGGGGTAGTAACTCATGTATTTTCCACTTAGTGGATAATGGGTCGTTAGGTTTGTACTTATACAATAATTCAAAGTGTGTCGATTTATGTCCTTCATGATAGGCTGAATTGAAGGCGAATTGTATCCAGGATAGGTTCTGGTCCCAAGACGTATGGTCGTTTGCATGGTAAGCTATTAAAGCAGATTTTAGGTTTCGCAAATACCTTTCAGTTATATTACCTTGCGGACGATACTCAGTAGTGGTAATGTGGTCTATACCGAGTTTGAAACACATGTTCTTGAATTCCTTGGACTTAAACTGTGGTCCGTTATCTGACACTAGATGTACTGGTGTACCGAAATCTTTAAATAATCTATCCTGCAAAATCTTCACGGTGGTCGATGCTAACGTTCGCCGCATGGGATACATCCAGACAAATGTGGTGAATGAGTCTACACAAATGAGTAGCATGGTATTTCCTGATTTAGAACGAACGAGGGTAGGGGCCTGAAAAGTCTAAATAAATTTTAGAGAACGGGGTAGTAGGAGTTTCCGAGATTAATTGACTTATTTGGCTGTTTCGTGCTGGCTTGCTTAGTGCACACAACTTACACCTTTTTACGAAACCAGCTATCTCGCTGTTCATATTTTCCCAATGATATTCTTTTCGAATGCGATGTATCGTTTTGTTTATTCCCATATGAGATCCAATGGTGGAAGAATGGTAGTATTCCATCAGCATAGGTTTAATAATATCAGGGGCAATTATTCTTAAATATTTTCCATTTGCTATTCTATAATATAATACTCTCTTACTCAATATATATTTTTCTGACTTATTTCCTTTATCTAGCTGTTCTATAATTGGCCTTAAATGCGGGTCTTGTTGTTGGTAATGAGCTTTATTCGTAAATGCAAGGGGAAATTCGGTAATTAACGTATTAATAATTGGAGTTTCTCTACTCTCCTTACTTTCGGTGGTTTTAATAGGTGGCTGGAGCATACGGGACAGTGTATCAGCAACTACATTTTGGGTACCTCGAATATGTTGTACTTTAAATTTGTAACAATTTAACCTTAATACCCATCTTCCAATACGACCTAGCTGTTTAGGGTGATTTAATAACCAAGATAATACTTGATTATGTGACGATTTCATTAATTAAAAATAAAATAATTAATAAATAGGTAATGTAAAGGCTGAGAAATTTTAAATTTTAATAAAATCGCACATTTAAACTAAATTTTATCGCTATCATAAAATTATAATAATATTTAATAAAGAGTTTTAATAATAAAACAAAAAGGAATACGAGTGTACAGATAGGGAAAACCTTGTTAATTAACCCTGCATAGACATGCGCTAACCGGAATTAACTTGAATACCGACCCCTAAACAAACTAATAATACTTGTAATTTGATATTAATTAAATAAATAAACAAGACCACAGTAGTGTAATATAATAAAGTCTGTAATTAAGAATAGCTTTGGATAATTAATAGGTCAAACTTTAACCCTTTAAATAGAGGATAAATGTGGAACTATTTTATTGCGACGCGTAAACTCCGCACGATTAACTGACCCTTCCTAACATAGTAAGAGAGACTTGAGATGCGTCGTTCGGCCAGTAAGCAGCTCAGAACGGAGCGCTACAACAAAATATGTTTTATTATTTTGTTATTAAGTTAAATAACCGTGTGAAGAGTTATGTAACGAGTATGTAGTGTGTATCAGTAAAGAAGAATGTAGAAGATTAAGTGCGAAAGGTGACATCTCACATCTAGAAAGATAGTTAAAGTTATTTTAGGGTTGTATATGTAAAGTGAAATACAACCGTTCTATTACCAGATGTAACATGTGAAGACGAAGACCTCAACTGTATTTGCCAAACCACCAAGGAACAGGACGACTTCATGACATCGTAACTCTCTCTATCATTAGTTGACTCCAAGGACCTTCACCAGGAAGACGACCACGATGACAACCCTCTACCTACAGTGTGCAGAAGAATCACGCGTGGACGACATGGACTCAAACACTTAACTAAGAGGTAGCACGGAAGCTGGTCTTCCGTGGATATGTATTCTTTTTTTAAATAGAAGTAATTGTAAACTAAAAGACTTTAAAATGACAATCTCTAAAGTTTAAGAATAAATGTTGTAACAAGTAATTTCAGTAACCATAAGTGTAAAATAACTCGTGTGATGTAGCGTTGGAACATCGCACTACTAAATGAAACCATTCCTCAAATGGTATAAAGAGTAATAAAGTAATTCAGTAATGGAGTAGAGTAAACTTGAAATTCCTAAGTAATATATAGAAACCCGGATCCGAGGTAAATCCGCTAACTGTATTATAAATCTTAATGTAGAAAACCCCTTACGATTTCACTGTAAGTTAAAATTTGATATGTTATGTATAATCTAACAGTCATAAATAAAGAGATGTCATCTTTAGTACATACTAAATTGAGTGCATAAATCAGCAGTCTCCCCTCCCCAGTTTCCTTTTATATTAATTGTTTTGGTGATTTGATTAATTTTCAGCTTGTTACAACGAAGGCAGCCTGTATAATTGGCCAGAGTCAATTAATACGGGTTCCCGATGTTATAACGTAAGTATAGATGTAATAAAATGCGCCACTCTGCTTATTTGTAAAACAAAAAAATATATAATTGTGTGCATCGTGACGCATATAAAATGCGCCACTCTGCTTTGTGAAAAAAAAAACAAGTAAATAATTTTATTATTAACATGCGCCACCTTGTTTTGTTTAATAAGTAATTGTGTAATATTGTGACACCCTGTTGATCTATTCACTCATGTACTTTAGTATGTGTCTAAAATTTTAAATAAAATAAAAATGATAATTATGATTATAGTGGTATAGTAAATAGGTAACTTTAATTGTGAATTAGATATAGGAATTTACACAATGTTAACTTAGCGCCACAGGTATACGAAACAACATCAAGTACATACTAAAAAAAAAAAAAAAAATTTTCAAGTAAATGATAAGTCCTTTAAATAAAAAGTTTAATAATATCTCAAACTAAACTAACGTGTAATAAAAGGTAGTAGTAAAATACTTAAGAAAAAAGGAAATTAATAATAAAAGTATATTTGATTAGTGTAAACACCCGGTTGTGGCCTGCTTGAAAATAATTCCCCAGCGAGCCAGATTAAGCCAAACTCGTTAGTGCAGGAAATAATCGTGTTTAGAATTGTAGGAAGCGACCCCTATTGTTATGAACTGGTGCCTAGGTAAACAATAGTAAACCACCGCGTGTGTAATACAATGCACATTGTGTAAAAACGTTTGTCCCCTCCTGTATAGTTTGTAACAGCTGATTGTTTAAAGTAAATAAAGATTCCCCTTCGTGAAATTCCGCTTATCTCAGTAAAGTAAGCAATTAGAATTAAGAAAGGATCTAAGGTCGAGTATGGGATTGACTTTAGATTACCTTAGTAGTATTAAGAGATAGAGATAAGAAACGTAACAAAGTCACAACGGCACCGCACTGAAAGGGTTCTTTACAAGGGTTAAAGAAAGTGCAGAAAGCTAACTAATAGAGTTAGAGTATACAAAATGTAATCAGTCGGGCCACGATATTGTGAAGTTGCGGGAAATTAGTAGTAAGAAATAAAATTAAGGTAGCCTTTAAGAAACGAGATAAAGGGAAGTTCACGGAAGAAAAGAAAAAGAGTACCAAGTAAATTTCATACGGTAATCCCCAAGCATACTCCCGGTACATTGCTGACCAAATTAGCCGGAGTCTATTTTTAAGCGGCGGAGTATGTGACGATTTCATTAATTAAAAATAAAATAATTAATAAATAGGTAATGTAAAGGCTGAGAAATTTTAAATTTTAATAAAATCGCACATTTAAACTAAATTTTATCGCTATCATAAAATTATAATAATATTTAGTAAAGAGTTTTAATAATAAAACAAAAAGGAATACGAGTGTACAGATAGGGAAAACCTTGTTAATTAACCCTGCATAGACATGCACTAACCGGAATTAACTTGAATACCGACCCCTAAACAAACTAATAATACTTGTAATTTGATATTAATTAAATAAATAAACAAGACCACAGTAGTGTACTATAATAAAATCTGTAATTAAGAATAGCTTTGGATAATAATAGGTCAAACTTTAACCCTTTAAATAGAGGATAAATGTGGAACTATTTTATTGCGACGCGTAAACTCCGCGCGATTAACTGACCCTTCCTAACATAGTAAGAGAGACTTGAGATGCGTCGTTCGGCCAGTAAGCAGCTCAGAACGGAGCGCTACAACAAAATATGTTTTATTATTTTGTTATTAAGTTAAATAACCGTGTGAAGAGTTATGTAACGAGTATGTAGTGTGTATCAGTAAAGAAGAATGTAGAAGATTAAGTGCGAAAGGTGACATCTCACATCTAGAAAGATAGTTAAAGTTATTTTAGGGTTGTATATGTAAAGTGAAATACAACCGTTCTATTACCAGATGTAAAATGTGAAGACGAAGACCTCAACTGTATTTGCCAAACCACCAAGGAACAGGACGACTTCATGACATCGTTAGACTCTCTCTATCATTAGTTGACTCCAAGGACCTTCACCAGGAAGACGACCACGATGACAACCCTCTACCTACAGTGTGCAGAAGAATCACGCGTGGACGACATGGACTCAAACACTTAACTAAGAGGTAGCACGGAAGCTGGTCTTCCGTGGATATGTATTTTTTTTTTAATAGAAGTAATTGTAAACTAAAAGACTTTAAAATGACAATCTCTAAAGCTTAAGAATAAATGTTGTAACAAGTAATTTCAGTAACCATAAGTTGTAAAATAACTCGTGTGATGTAGCGTTGGAACATCGCACTACTAAATGAAACCATTCCTCAAATGGTATAAAGAGTAATAAAGTAATTCAGTAATGGAGTAGAGTAAACTTGAAATTCCTAAGTAATATATAGAAACCCGGATCCGAGGTAAAATCCGCTAACTGTATTATAAATCTTAATGTAGAAAACCCCTTACGATTTCACTGTAAGTTAAAATTTGATATGTTATGTATAATCTAACAGTCATAAATAAAGAGATGTCATCTTTAGTACATACTAAATTGAGTGCATAAATCAGCAGTCTCCCCTCCCCAGTTTCCTTTTATATTAATTGTTTTGGTGATTTGATTAATTTTCAGCTTGTTACAACGAAGGCAGCCTGTATAATTGGCCAGAGTCAATTAATACGGGTTCCCGATGTTATAACGTAAGTAAAGATGTTATAATTATCCGTTTCCAACAGGAACTCTTTATGTTCTAAAAATGGTTTGAATTTCTCAAATGCGAAAACTATAGCCAAACATTCTAATTCGTATGCGGAGTATTTATTTTCTTGGTCAGTCAGAGTTCGTGAAGCGTAACTAATCGGTAATCTAGAGTTATCTACTTCCTGATATATTACTGCACCTAGGGCTACACTTGAACTGTCTGTCTGCACTACGAACGGTTTAGTAAAATCGGCTAATTGTAATACTGGGGGTGATATTATGCTTTCTTTTAGTTTTTTGAATGCAGCTTGGTGTTGCAGACTCCATTCAAATTTCACTCCCTTTTTTCTTAAGGCATTCAGCGGTGCTGCTATATCGGCTAGATGAGGAATATACTTGTGGAAGTAATTTATCATTCCCAAAAATCGGGCTATTCCTTTTGTATCCCGTGGTGGTAAAAATTCTCTGATAGCACGGGTGCGTTCTGGGTCTATACTTACTTTTCCGTCGGCCTTTACTATGTGACCTAAAAATGAAAATTGTTTAACGGCAAAATTTACTTTACTTGGGTTTACTGTTAATCCGGCTTTCTTTAATCGTGATAATACTTCACGTAAATGATGAAGATGTTGATCCATAGATTCGCTGTAGATTCCTATGTCATCTAGGTAGTGATATACAAATTAAAATTTTATGTCGTGGAATATTTTCTCTAACAATCGGCTACATACAGAACTTCCTTGGGATATTCCAAAGGGTACCCTAGTAAATTGGTACAGGTTGAATGGGACGGCGAAGGCGGTTAGGCGTTTGGATTCTTCCGATAGCGGTATTTGATGAAATGCCTGATTGAGATCCATTATGGTGAAAACTTTAGCTTTTGTCAAGTAATGGAAGGCGCTGTGGATGTCGGGGAGTGGTATGGACTCGAATTCTATCCTTTTATTTAATTGTCTATAGTCCACAACTAATCTATGTTTATCGGTGCCTTTAGGTACTAAAAACGCAGGTGATGAATACGGTGAAGTGGAAGGTTCTGTGACTTGTTGTTCTAACAATTTATTGATTTGATTTCTCATTATTTCCATTTTTGGTGGTGGTAATTTGTATGGGTGCAGTCGTATTACTTTATTGTCACTCAGGTTGATCTTGTACTCTATAAGATTCGTTAATCCTAACTTTGGGGTGAGGACGGTGGAATATTCTTTTATTAGTTTCTGTATTTTCAGTCTATCTTTACTTTCTAAGTGATCTAATTCAGACTCGCGGTGTTCTAGGTGCGTTGCAGAAGTTTCCATTTTTTTTTACTGTTATTTATTTCATAATCAAAATTTTATTTTTGAGTACGGTCGAATCTAAAATAATACTTCTTATCGTACATGTCAAGAATTATACCTGTTTTACTGATAAAGTCCGCTCCCAATATTAAGTCTGGTCCTAATTCGTCATAACTAACACTGGAAAATACCACGTTAAATTTTTAATTTTTAGTTTAATCATAACGCTGAGTTTTATGATTAAGTTTTGTTTGTTAGCGGTAGGGCGTTCACCGGTTGACTACGTTTAACAAGATTGTGTTTAGCTAAAGTATCTGCTAGCTGTTGGCTGATTAAGCTCCGTGTCGATCCGGAATCAATTAATCCAAGTGTGGTAGTAACGCCAAGGTCAACTTGTATGTATGGTAATTGACACATACTGGACTTGCATGTAGTAATTGAGTTGCATTTATCGATAAATCTCTCTACCTAGGGGTCTAATAATTTTTTTTTTTTTCCTTTTTGGTACTCCCGGGTTTTACCTATTTTCACGATGCTGCGGAAAACACAGGATTTCGGATCTCCCTGCCTTATATGTTTTTTGAATAAGAGGGTTTTTGGTAGTGCTGTTTCTGTTTACAGTATCTACTGATGTGTCCTAATTTCCCGCAGTTATAACATCTTTTTTCTCTACTCACAGTATCACTTGTATTCTGTTGGGGTTGTTGATTACTCGATTTAGTTTGGTAGTGAGAGGTTGCAGGAATTGGAAATGGTCCTCCATCACGGTGTGTTCGTGTCTCTGATACCAGGGGTTGTGTTTCACTTCTACGTTGTGTCTGGGGGAGTAACGCACGTCGGTTCTGATCCGAATAACATATGTTGGATGAGTGGATACTGCATTGTTCTAATTCTGTGAACGTGTTGGGCTTATTTATAAGTGCTAAGCGAGATCTCTCTTCCGGGGATAATCCTACCAAGATTGTTTCTACTAACTGCTTTTCACTCCAGTTTACTTGCAGTAATCGTGAAGCTTCTCTTATGTCAGCGATATAGTGGGCGAGTCTCTCGTGAGCTCCTTGTACTCGAAATACTGTGTTTCGTTTCAGCTCTTCGTAAATTGCCGTTGGAATAAAATGTCTTATCAGAGTAGTATGGAGTTCTTCTACTGGATGTTGAGAGCTTAATGACTCCAGGACACGATCTTTTAATGGTGGTCTACTTTTGGGCAGAAGGACTTGTAATATTTGGCAATCGCTTAGTTGCTGTAAGTCTTTTATTTGTAGCAGATATTTTATGAAAGCTAATAGTTTGGTGATACACAATCCATCGGTGTATGGGATTTCTGATAAAATTTTTTCTACGGGATGAGTTATCTTTACGTAGAGGTCCGCACTAAAGTTTACGTGAGGTGTTATTCTAGGAGGTCCCGATGCTTGATTTGTCATCGCTGAGGGTGGTAACGCATACTTATTGGTGAGATTGTGGAGGGCATTGGGAAGTGATGCTTCAGTTATCGGTAGGGTATTCACGTTCCTATTCAGTAACTGATCATTACTCGGTTCTATCCTTGATACCGGGGGTGATTCGAAATTCACGGTAGTGGGTCTCTGTTCTAGGGTAGGTGATTGAAATTGGGAGATATATAATTTCGTCAGAGCTTCTTCAATTTCCTCCATTTTAAATGAGTCGGACTTTCTACGTAATTCTCTTATTATTGTGGGTAATTGCTGTAATGCTTCATCAGCAAATTTTTGCACATCTGGGGGAATTACAGTAACTTTGGGCCAGTTTAATAAATTATTTATCCGACGGGTTAAATGCTCTATTCTCTGTGTGGTACGTAAGATTATAGCGGGTGATTTTTCGTCGTGGAGGGTTTGCGATATTGACGTCAATTCCCTATACTTCGCATAACATGTTTTTCTTTCGCTATCAAGATCTATTTCGCTTAATCGACCTAACTGTGTGGGTGTATCTGGCCTACTTTCGCGTAACGTTTTGCGTAGTTCCGCGACCGTTACGTTCGCGTAAGGGAGTCAGCGCAACAGTGCTTCATAGCATAATTCGTCTTTTAACAACAAATCTGGATTGAATTGAGCCATGTTCTTAAGATGCTAAGTTTTATACATTCCTTATTCTACTTATACTCAACACTCTATTTTATTATCTTTAGTTTTTTGTAAAAATTTAAATACATGAAAGATATTTACAAATAGGTGATACGAGAGAATCGAATCTCGCCTCAGAGAGAGAGAGAGAGAGAGAAGAGAAATCTCACACAGCCATATTTTACTTTTGAACATATGGTTAAAATCTGTTGTTACGGGGCAAAGGGGGTCAAACACTTTGTATTAGACAATAGAGGGAGGTGGTGTATTGTCTAACTCGACTTTGCAGCTTGTAACAATGGGGTTGTTTCGTACAGGCGGTAACAGCTTATTTTCCTGTCCGAGATTGTCGTCAAACCGACAAGTTGGGGAATGAATTTTTGAACAGGAAAAAACCTGGGCTTACTGCATTTAAATATTTAAATATCCTTACCTATATTATGTTGCGTAATAATGATTATAATTTTCTCTCTATCCTATTTATGATTTTACTTATTGTAATACGAGTTCTTATTTTGATTAATTTAAATTTTTTTTTTACTTACTATTAAATATTAAGGTCAATTATTAACCCTTAATAATAAAGACTTCTTATTTCACTACACGCAAAAGGGAGAGTTGCGTATTTTAAATTAACACGGTAGTTAAACTAACAGAGTCAATAATTCTACAAAATATTAAACGACAACAGCAGAGTAAAGTATTTTATTTTGCTATTGTCACTGACGCATTAAAACAAAAACAAGCAGAGTGGCGCATTTTATAACGTCTCGTCGTTATAATATCGGGAACCTGGTTAATTGGCTCACGTCAATTAAACAGCCTGCCATAATCTTAACAAACTCATAAATAACTAGAAAGTAAACAAATGTTAAATAGGATCCCGTGAATTGAGGAATATTGACAGGGGTTTGTAGATTCATTCACTCACCTTTATGGACCATGACATCTCTTTATTACATTATGTTTTAACATCTGCGAAGAAATTTAGTAATGAGTATATTAAAAATAAAACCATTTGCACCTCTTGAACAAATAGAATTAGAGTAATTAATGAGTTAACATAGCTTGTACTGCCCTCGGATCCGAGTAGTTTGTTTCAGTATATGATATTAAAATTAAATATTAACAATAAAAATCAGTATACTAACATTAAATTTTAAATTTCATAGGTATTGCAGGGAATTAAGGCAAACAACACACGCTAATGACGTATTTGTACACGCTCGCAGCTGACGTAATAGAACAAAATTCAAAAAAATTATATGCAATGATTATAGAGGTATACTCTTTGACAAAAGAACCTCAATAACGTTCAAACGTAAAAATTTAATGAATTACGGTCGAATTTCGACCACTGGGCGACCACTAGTTCTTTCTAATATAATTATTATTATTAAATGATTCTTTGTGAGCTGAAATTATAATAACTAAAATTTATATTTATTGAAAAAAGGTTAATCGAGCAGAATAAAAAGAAGTTAGTCCAATTCCTATATATATTAATAATAAAAATAATGAATTAATATTTCTGGAACATATTATCTCTATAATTAAACCTTTCAAATAAAAGCCTCTCATAAAGGTTATTCCACACTATGACAAATTAGCAATATTTATAAATGTTCTAGTTATCGGCATATTATAACTTATACAACCTATTATACGAGTATCCTGGTTATTATTTAGTCTATAAATTAATACTCCAGCACACAAAACAAGTGATGCCTTAAATAAAGCATGAATAATAAGATGAAAAAATGATAATATTGGATAGCCAAATATTAAAATTGATATTATGATTCCTAATTGTCTCAAAGTTGATAATGCAATAATTTTCCTTAAGTCAAATTTAAAGTTTGCGGCCAGCCCTGATATAATTATTGTTAATACTGATAATATTAAAAATATTTTAATTAAATTAAATGATATAACTAATTTTCTAAACCGAATAATTAAATATACGCCCGCAGTGACTAATGTTGATGAGTGAACAAGGGCCGATACTGGAGTTGGAGCAGCTATAGCTGCTGGAAGTCATGAAGAGAATGGGATTTGTGCTCTTTTTGTAAATCCTGCAATAATAATTAATGTAATTATTGAACTTATTGTTATTTTATTAATAAAAGATATAAAATTTCAAGACCCAAAATTTATTATTCACGCAATTAATAGAAGAATTAGTACATCTCCAATTCGATTCATCAGTGCTGTCAATATTCCAGCATTTCTAGAATTTAAATTTTGATAATAAATAACTAAGCAATATGAGACTAGCCCTAGTCCATCTCATCCAATAATAATTCTTATTATATTAGGTCTAATAATTAATAATATTATTGATATTACAAATATTATAATAATGTAAATAAATCGATTAATAGTTTTATCATTTATTATGAATATATACCTCTGTATAATATAACTATTGATGAAATAAACATAACTGTTGATAAAAATAAGGTTGATATAAAATCAAAAATTACAGTTATATAAATATTACATGAATTAATTGTAATAATTATTCATTCCATTATAATTATATAATCAAAAATAATTTGTTGATAAAATTAATATTAATAATCTTATAATTAGTAAAATTAAAAAAATATATACATTAAGCTTATTTTTAGTAATGATCCAATATAAAATTATATCTTTAAATCCACAATTTAATATATTTTTTTAAACTAATTGAATTAAATTAATAATGTTAATTTTAAGACAATTAAATTAAAAGGAATTCAATGTATTATAATTAAAAAAAAATTCACGCACATTTTCAGAATTAAAAGAATAAGAGCCTGAAAAAAATATTGCATGTTGAGTATAAGAGTATAAATATAAACTATAACAGGCTGATAAAAATGAAGAAAAAGATTATACATAAAAATTAAAAATTATACATAATGAATTTCAAGATATTAATCTATTCAAAATTATAATTTCTCCTGCTAGGCTAATAGTTGGGGGACATGAAATAATTCTAGCAGATATTAAAAATCATATAAGGGTTATTGAGGGCATGAATCTCAATATTCCCAATATTCGGAACTAGCGTTCTACCAACTGCCAGAGAAAAATTCTTGTTACTTTTGGGTCCCCCTACATATATTTCCTAATAGTCACATATTAAATAATAAAGGGGTCAAAAATAATGAAAATAAAATTAATTTTAGCATGTCTTTAAAGATATTATTAACAACTGATCATTACCATGTGATCGAATTAAATTGATTAATCTTGATAATCCTATAACTCCTTCACAAACTCTAAATGTTAATAAAACTATTAATATATATATATCGTTTAATTCGATTGATAAAAATACAGAGAATATACACAATAATCTTAAAATTATTAATTCTAATCTCAGTAAACTCATTATAATATGTTTCCGGTTTAAGCACAAAGAAATAATGCCTGATATAAATATAATTAAACATAAGAAAGTTAATGATAGATTCATTTGTTTTAATAGTTTAAGAAAAATTTAGATCTTGTAAATCTAAGATAAATTAAAAATTTTTAAACTTCAGAAGAGAGTGAAAAACCATTTCAAGCACCAAAAGCTTATATTTTAATTAAATTATCTTCTGTATGAAAATTGCAATATCAATTATAATTTTGTTATCAATAAATTTTATTTTTATAAAACATCCATTACCAATAAGATCAATTTTATTAATACAAACTATTCTTGCTAGTATTATTTTTATATTTTATATAAATTCATATTTTTTTCTTATATTTTATTTCTTATTTTTATTGGAGGAATATTAATTTTATTTATATATCAAGAATTGCTTCAAACGAAAAATTTTATTTTTCAATAAAATTATTATTATCAAATATAATTATTGGAGCTTTAATTATAGTTGTAAATATTATTAGATTTAAAATAGATAATATTAATAAATTATTAGTATTAGTATTATTGTTCAATACTCTGCTGTCCTTGTGCATTGAACTTTCCATATTCGAGTTGATCCCGTACTTGTCGTTGGGTATGTAGATTCCAGTATCGGTTCTCGAATGCCTCACGAAATTGCTGATATGTACTGACGTTATCTATAATAATAGAGTACCATTGGCTGGCTGAATCTCTAAGATATCGCGTGACGAAGTCTATCTTCTCGTCGTCATTTATTGCACTCCCAATTTTTTCTATTTCCTTTTCTACTCTAGCTAGGAATTACATACTGTTCTCCCCTTTACCACCTGAGAACTTAAGTCTGCTCCTTTCTTCCATTGGTGTAGGAAATATGGTCATTTGGTTCTGTCGTCTTCTTAGCTCACTTCGTAGCTGGTTCATTTCCTCTTGAATTTCTTCTTTCATATGTGATACATCTCCCGAACGGTCCTTCGTAGTTTCTTCAATTTTATTCTCAATGACTACAGTACGTGTTTCTATTTCTCTAAGGTTACTGGTATTTGCTTGTGATACATTATTAATAGTTTGAATTTTATCATCCTGCTCTCGCGTTATAGTAGTTAAAGTTCATTTATTTGTTTATGCGCTTCTTTTAAATCTTTTCTCCACTCGAGACGTAATTCTTTTTGTTTATTTTCAATCCGTACAACTTGCTCATGTAAGGCTTGTTTAAAATTATTCTCTAAAGTATCAATACGTATGTTGGTGTCACCAATTTTTTCGGTTAACTGTGCATTACTGTCGATTATACTTTGTTTTATTTCTATGTTGTCTTGTTTCAACTGGAGATTATCAATTTTTAACTCTTCTAGTCTCTCCGCGATTTTTATGGTGTCTTGTCTAAAATTTTCAGTTTGTTCTTCTAATTGTTTCTTATTAGATTATTTTATTTCGTCTAATTTACCATTTATATTTTCCATTTGTTTTGTGCTTATTTCGTCTATCCAGGCACGCATCATCGTTTGAAATGCTTCTACGTCCAAATTTCCTGAAGTCGTCATGTTGAAGTATTATTAAAATATTTATTTAGTAGTATTTAACAATATTTAGTAATATTTTTAACAATTATTATTGATAACCGTTCCCTACTTATTTATTTATTTCTGTATTTTTATTAATAGTTATTTTAATACTCATTACAGTTACACCTGTTACATAGACAAACAATATTATTTGTGGGCGCCAATTATTTATTATTATTTATTACACAACAATTAACATTACATTCAGTTACTGTTTAATATAAATAATTATTACATATAATACACTTTTTATTTAACACACTCTTATATTTTAGAGCACCCATTTAGCTACATAAAAAAAATTTTAATAGTTAAATGGTAGGGATCGGGCCATACGTTCATGGCCGCCAAATATGTGTAACGAATCTTTGTACATAAATTTAGGAATGTCGTGCCCCAAGTCCAGGGCGACAAAATTATGTATCAATACAACATTGCAAATATAATATAATTTAAATTTGTGATGCTCCACGTTGGAAGCGACAATTTATGTAACAATAAATATAATTTAATTTGGGTTTCAGGTGTATCTGTAATAACAACTCTATGTAACTTGTAACGGTATTTCAAGTTTATTTGATATTAATAAAATTGTGCACCTGGCACTTACTTCGACTTAAAACATTCGTTATTATTTTCTTACTATGCCGTCAGGCTTATGCTATATACATCCTTACTGACTAAATATGCTATTCTACTAATTATTGTATTAAAGAAAAATCTCATTTCCAGACTACTCAGTCAATTAGTGTGTTTCAAAATATCAATATTTAAATATCTTCTTATATATTGTAATGTAACTCAAAACTATCAATAGTTACTGAACTTATCTTTTGTTTCTCAGTACTGATTTATATCAAACGCTAATTTTTACTTAAATGCTTTGTATTCTTTTCATTTCAATACTAATTTGAGCTCTTGTTTACGTTAATCTTACATCAATAACATCTATGATTTTAATTCTATATTTACAATAAACATTGGCTCTTACTTTTAAATAGAACAAGAATGTCTTTAATTGTCTTTGAGTTAATTGTTCGATTAAGAGATAAATAAGTTGTTACCACCTTATTGTCGTCAATCATACTCAATCATTGGATCCATCTGTAATCGCCTAGTCTCGAACTCCAGCGTCGTCTCATCTTGTCCAGCGTCGCTCCTCTAGAGTCCAGCGTCGTCTCTCTCTTGTCCAGCGTCGTCTCGCTCTTCTCCTCTTGTCCAGCGTCGCTCCTCTCTTGTCCAGAGTCGCCTCGCTCTTCTCCTCTTGTCCAGCGTCGCTCCTTTCTTGTCCAGAGTCGACTCTCGCTCGCTCCAGCGTCGTATCGCTCTCTGGAACTTCTCCTCGTGCTGTTTCGGACGTCAGTTGATCTTCTTATGTGGATCTTCTTATGTAATTTTGTTATTACTTAAAAATTGTTTGTTTTACAATCCAGTTACACAACTGTATGTAACTGGGAGGATGAAACTATTTACAAAAAATTAAATATTCTGTGCGGACGGGCAGAAGCTCCCGCTGCACTGTGGGTGATTGAAGAAAGAGAACAACTGTAGCGTGTGTGTCCTATAAACCCATGTCTTGATCAACACCTGTAGTTGTACGAAATCGACATGTCAGAAACTATCTCTGGGTTCAGTTCCCCCACTCTTTGTCAATTTCGCTATTTCGTATATTTCTGCGAATTGCAGAGTCCTATAAGTATACTCTTATACTCATCTTATAACTATTTTCACTACACATGTTCACTGTATTTTTTGGACATTGCAACTTAACCCTTTCGCTCTGTACATAGTTATTTCACTACTACAGTCGTACGGTGTGTCACTTTCACGTGGTTTTTGTACACAGTATTTATTAAATTTTATTACATTTTATTGTGTTTTTGGATTTTACTCCTTAATTATAGTTTATGAATAATTACGGAAAAACAGTAATTATGCAATTATTCATCTTGGGGTGGTAAACTCGCCTGCATAGACCTGCGTCACACACACTAGCAAAATACTGGTGTACACACTTTCAGTTACATTTGTGTGTGTGTGCACGTCGATTCAGGTCGAAACACCTGTTCATATTTTTGTCTGAGCCAAGCTTGCAAATCCCTGACATGCTTATTTCTAATACATTATTAATTATTTACAGTTTATTAGGTATATTTAAATTTTCATATTCAATGCTCAGTACATCACTTATTTGTACTGTCGCAATAGTTTGGAGGTGGTCTTATCAACTGCACTACTCGTAGGGTGAGTTTTGTACATCACTAAGTCTCTGACTTGATACTTTACTTCTTTACTATCCCGCTCGTGATATTTTCGCGATTTTCTCAAGTTCAGTCTTAAGTTAGCGCGAGCTTCGTTCCATATCTTTTTTATATTATTACCACTAATTTCGTTGGATAGTAATTCATGTATTTTCCACTTTGTGGATAATGGGTGGTTCGGTTTATATTTATACATCAAATCAAAAGATGTCGATTTATGTCCTTCATGATATGCTGAGTTGAAGGCAAATTGTATCCAGGATAGGTTCTGGTCCCAAGAGGTATGGTCGTTTGCATGGTAGGCTATTAAAGCAGATTTTAGGTTTCGCAAATACCTTTCAGCAATTTTACCTTGTGAACGATACTCTGTAACGGTAATGTGGTCTATGCCTAGTCTGAAACACATGACCTTGAATTCTTTGGACTTAAACTGGGGTCCGTTATCTGACACTAGATGTACTGGTGTACCGAAGTCTTTAAATAATCTATCTTGCAAAATCTCACAGTGGTAGATGCTAACGCTCGTCGCATGGGATACATCCAGACGAATTTGGTAAATGAGTCTACACAAATAAGTAGCATGGTATTACCTAATTTTGAACGTGGGTAGGGGCCAGAAAAGTCGAAGTAAATTTTTGAAAAGGGTGTCGTGGGAGTCTCCGAGAGTAATTTTTCTATGTGGCTGTTTCTCGCTGGCTTGCTCAGTGCACACAACTTACACTGTTTTACGAATTTAGCTATCTCGCTGTTCATATTTTCCCAATGATATTCTTTTCGAACGCGATGTATCGTTTTATTTATTCCCATATGTGCTCCAATGGTGGATGAGTGGTAGTATTCCATAAGCATAGGTTTAATAATATCCGGGGCAATTATTCTCAAGGATTTTCCATTAGCTACTCTATAACATAATACTCTCTTACTCAATATATATTTTTCTGAATTATTTCCTTTATCTAGCTCTTACAGCCATCTAGGTCATTATTGTATTTAAATACGGGTCTTGTTGTTGATACTGAGCTATATCAGTAAATGCAAGGGGGAATTCAGTAATTAGCGTATTGATAATCGATGTTTCACCACTTTCCTTATTTTCGGATATTTTATTAGGCGGCTGGAACATACTGGACAGTGTATCGGCAACTACATTTTGGGTGCCACGAATGTGTTGTACCTTAAACTTGTAACAATTTAATCTCAATACCCATCGTCCGATACGACCTAACTGTTTAGGGTGATTTAATAACCAAGATAAGGCTTGATTATCCTTTTCTAACAGAAATTCTTTATGTTCTAAAAAGGGTTTGAATTTCTCAAATGCGAATACTACAGCTGAACATTCTAATTCGTATGCGGAGAATTTTTTCCTGGTCGGTTAGAGTTCGTGAGGCATAACTGATCGGTAATCTAGAATTATCTACTTCCTGATATATTACTGCTCCTAGTGCTACACTTGAACTGTCTGTCTGTACTACAAATGGTTTAGTAAAATCAGCTAATTGTAATACCGGGGGTGATATTATGCTGTCTTTTAGTTTTTCAAATGCAGATTGGTGTTGTGGAGTCCATTCAAATTTCGCTCCTTTTTTTCTTAATGCGTTCAACGGAGCTGCTATATTAGCTAGGTGAGGGATATACGTGTGGAAGTAATTTATCATTCCCAAAAATCGGGCTATTCCTTTCGCGTCCCGCGGTGGTAAAAATTCTCTGATCGCACGGGTTCGTTCGGGGTCTATGCTTACCTTTCCGTTGGCCTTTACTATGTGACCTAAAAATGAAAATTGTGTAACGGCAAAATTTACTTTACTGGGATTTACTGTTAATCCGGCTTTCTTTAATCGGGATAGTAATTCACGTAGATTTTTCATATGATGGTCCATTGATTCGCCATATTTAAATTTTATATCGTGGAATAATTTCTCTAATAATCGGCTACATACAGAATTTCCTTGGGATATTCCAAAGGGTACTCTCCTAAATTGGTACAGGTTGAAGGGGACGGCAAATGCGGTTAGACGTTTGGAATCTTCCGATAGGGGTATTTGATGAAATGCCTGATTTAGATCCGTAATAGTGAAAACTTTCGCTTTCGTAAAATAATGAAAAGCACTGTGGATGTCGGGAAGTGGTATAGACTCGAATCCTATGTTTTTATTTAATTGCCTGTAGTCCACAACTAGTCTATGTTTATCATGGCCTTTAGGTACTAAAAACGCAGGTGATGAATAAGGGGAAGTAGAGGGTTCGATGACTTCTTGTTCTAATAATTTATTGATTTGATTCCTCATTATTTCCATTTTTGGCGGCGATAATTTGTATGGGTGTAAACGTATCACTTTATTGTCACTCAAATTGATCTTATACTCAATCAGGTTAGTTAATCCTAACTTCGGAGTGAGGACGGTTGCAAATTCGTTTATTAGTTTCTGTATTTTCAGTCTATCTTTACTTTCTAGATGGGTTAATTCAGACTCGTGGTGTTCTAGATGTGTAGCAGCTGTTCCATTATTTTTATTGTTATTTGTTTCACAATCAAAACTATATTTTTGTGTACGATCGAATCCAAAATAATACTTCTTATCGTGAATGTCAAGAATTATACCTGTTTTACTGATAAAGTCAGCTCCCAATATTAAGTCGGGTCCTAATTCGTCGCATACCAACATTGGAAAATACCACGTTAGATTTTTGATTTTTAGTTTAATCGTGATGCTGAGTTTTATCATTAAATTTTGTTTGTTAGCTGTAGCGCATTTAATATTGACAGTTTGACTGCGTTTAACTAGGTTATGTTCAAATAAATTATTGGCTAGCTGTTGACTGATTAAGCTTCGAGTCGATCCGGAATCAATTAATCCGAGTGTGGATGTAACACCGAGGTCTACTTGTATATATGGTAACTGACACATACTGATTTCACATTTAGTAATAGTATTACATTTATCAATAAACTTCTTAACATAGGGGTCTAATTTTCTTTGGTTATTTTTATTGTTTAATTCGTTGACTTTTCGGGATTTACCTGTTTTCATGATGCTGCGGAAGACACAGGATTTCGGATCTCCCTGCCTCACATGTTTTTTGAATAAGGGGGTTTCTGATAGTGCTGTTTCTGTTTACAGTTTCTACTGAGGTGTCCAAATTTCCCGCAGTTATAACATTTTCTTTCTCTACGAGCTGTATCACTTTTATCCTGTTGAGGTCGTGGGTCATTTGATTTACCATGGTTGTGAAAGTTTGTAGGTCTTCGAAATGGTCGTCTTTCACGCTGGGTTCTTGCATCTGTTCCCAGGGCTTGCGTTTTATTTCTACATTGTACAGTGGAGAGTAACGCATGTCTGTTCTGATCTGAGTACCACACGTTTGACGAGTGTATACTGCTCTGTTCTAGATCAGCGAAAGTGTTCGGCCTATTTATTAATGCTAAACGAGATCTCTCTTCCGGAGATAATCCAACTAAGATTGTATCGACCAACTGTTTTTCGCTCCAGTTGACTTGCAGTAGTCGGGAAGATTCTCCAATATCAGCAATATAGTGGGCCAGTCTCTCATGGGCTCCTTGTACTCGAAGTACGGTGTTGCGTTTGAGTTCCTCATATATTCCAGTGGGAATAAAGTGTTTTATTAAGGTAGTATGAAGTTCTTCTACTGGAAGTTGCGAGCTTAATGACTCCAGTACACGATCTTTTAGCGGTGGTTTACATTTGGGTAGAAGGACTTGTAAGATTTGCCAATCGTTTAGTTGCTGTAAATCTTTTATCTGCAGGAGGTATTTGATGAAGTTTAATAGTTTGGTAATACTCAAGCCATCCGTGTAAGGAATGTCTGTTATAATTTTTTCTACTGGATGCGTGATCTTTCCGTAGAGTTCCGCACTAAGATTTACGTGAGGTATAGTTCTAGGAGGACCAGATGCTGGGTTAGTCATCGTAAAAGCATACGTATTGGAGACCAATAGGAGGTGGGGCTTCTGATATCGCTAGGCTATTTACGTCTCTATCTGGTAGCTGATCATGACTCAGTTGCATTCTCGATACCGTGGGTGATTCGTGATTCGCGGTGGTGGGCGGGTGTTCTAAAGTAGGAGATTGAACTGGGGAGATATATAATTTCTGTAAGGATTGCTCGATTTCCTCCATCCTAAATGAGTCGGACATTCTTCGCAATTGTCTTATTATGGTGGGTAATTGCTGTAATGCCTCATCCGCAAATTTTTGCACATCGGGTGGGATTACAGTAACGTTGGGCCAGTTTAATAAATTCTTCATCCGACGGGTTAAATGCTCTATTCTCTGCGTGGTACGCAATATTACTGCAGGTGATTTTTCGTCGGGTAGTGTTTGAGATAATAACGTCAATTCCTGGTACTTCGCATAACACGTTTCTCTTTCGCTCTCATAATCTAGTTCGCTTAATCTACCTAACTGCGCGGGTGTATCTGACCTACTTTCGCGTAATGTTTTGTGTAATTCTGCGACTGTTACGTTCGCGTGAGGTAAACAGCGTAAAAGTGCTTCGTAGCGCAGTTCGTCTTTTATTAACAAATCACCATGTTTCCTTGATGATAAGTACTATAAGTACTTACTCTACTAATACTAAATTCTATATACTAAATACTACTCTCTTTTGTTTACTAAACTAAACAATTTTAATTAGCTGTGGAATATTTACATAGTTTATACGAGAATTGAATCTCGTCTCAGAGAAAGAGAAATCTCACACAGACGTCATCTAATTTAAAACATATGGTGGAAATATGTTGTTACTTGGCACGAGAAGTCGCACGCTTTGAATAACAATAGGGGGAGACGGACAATAGTTTGACTCGCCGTGACAATAGGGTGACAAGGTACCGTTTTATGCAGGAGAGAACAAGATATCTACCGGTCTGGGATTGTTGTCAAATCGACACGTTGGTGACTGAAATTTTCAGACAAGCACGTACATGGGCTTACACATTTAAAATTAACAATTATCCTTACCTATAATATATTACGTATATTATATTATCTTCTAATTATTTCTTTAATTTTTTTTGGGACTCTTATTTATTATTTTTGTAAGTTACTGGAATATGTTAAAGTAACTGAGTGAATAGATCTACAGAGTGGCACATTTTATGTGTGTCACGATGTACGCAAACATTTTATATAAAAGCAGAGTGGCGCATTTTTTTAACGTACCTACGTTATAATACCGGGAACCTGTGCTTCATTGGCTCTGGTCAATTACACAGGCTGCCATAGACTTAACCAACTTCTAATTAAACACATATAATTTTGAGAAATCTGTATAATTGAAGGAAAATGGACATGGGTTCCTGTTGATGTATTCACTCAGTTATGTGTGTTATATAATGACATCTCTTTATTATTCTATAACCTTAAAATCTCTACATAAGGTTGTCAACATAGCTGATTCTTAATTTACAGATTACAGTTTACAACATATATTTCAGAAGGGCCCTTTAAATAAGGAAGTTTATGTGTTTAAATTCTCCACGGATCCGGGATTCAAAACTTGTTTGTTAATAATGCTCATTTACTCATATACTATCTTTCAACTTAAGCCATTTGAAGAATGGACTTTATTTAAACTTTAGAAACAGAGAAGCTCTATAATTTAAGCGTTACTTTCTACTACACATATTTTTAAGCATATTACATACTACTGGTTACAATTAGTGACAATTCTTAAAAGTCTTGAAGTGTTATTTAAATTGTCTTTGGTACATTTTTATTTGAATATTACTTAATCACGGAAGACTGGCTTCCGCGTCACCTTATGGTATCCTGATGTTGATTCAGATTAGGCTCCTCGGTCCTTGGGGTGTCTACTGATGGTCTGTCGTTATTGTAGTTTTCGTTGACGTTGAAGTTCCTGAAGTGAGTTCGGTGATTCTGAGGTTGGTACTCTCTTCTCGGATGTCTGGTAGAAAACCTCGTTAGTAGTATAACTCATGTTAATGTTTGTTCCACAGATATGCACTTTACATAATTATTGGTAAGGGGTTTTCGCCTTAGACACCTAGTACCTATTTTATTTTAAATACATTGTTCTCTTACAAATTAGTATGTAGAGATGTCATCGCGCACAGTTATTCGTTCTTTTTTCCTTTATATTGCATGTTTATATAGGACTCACTATTTACCGCTACATTACGTTGCACACTGTTCTTAGTTGAACTTAAAAGAAACAAAATATTGTTTTGTTTTGTGGCATCGTTCGGATGCGACCAGTTTACTGCGTGAGCGCTCCATTACTAGTACTGTACGTTTATTGGGAGAGGTAAAGTAACTTCGCGGAGTTTACGCTTTACCAGAAAAATAGTTCCGCCTTTTAATCGATATTTACCGTTTTAATCTTTGACACATTTATTATCCAAAGATATCCTTTACTTCAGAAATGGTTATTGTATACAACTGTTTTGTCCTTGTTTATTTTTATTGAGTTGCACTTTACTCATATTATTAGTTTTGTTTATGGGTTAATATGTGTGTTGATGCCGGTTACCGCCTGTCAATGCATGGTTAATTATTTAGGGTGTTTCCTTACTTTTATACTCGCATTCCTTTCGGTTTTTTAAATCTCTTTATTAAATCTTATTTCTGCGTTATTTTAGGGATTTAAAGTTGTTTTAAATGTGCGATTTTATTTAAATCTAAATTTTCTCCTCTTATTATTTTTTTTATTTATTATATTTTTATTATTAATGAAATCGTCACACTTGTTCTACTTTTAGGCATATGTTTTAAACTTACGTTTGATATTCTTGCAGGGCCATTCGTTTTACGTGATCAAACAATTTCTTTACATTAATTAAAATTACATCACGACAATTTTCAAGACAAATAACAATATAGTGAATATACTCAGCCACAATAATAGTATCACACTATTAAAAAACAAAACAGGTGTATATAAATTGTCGTCTGATGATGGCGATTGTTTTTATATTGGCCAAATGTTTCCTGAAGAGATTTAACGAACACACACCAAAACATAATTTTAAAAATCGGAGTTCACGTAATAACATAAAATCCAACTATTACTTCTTCTTCAAAAGCAATTTTGGATTCATCTTCTAAATCTTTGAAAGTTCCTCTCCTTCTCTTTGAAGCATTTATTCTTAGAGCTGAATGAATTTGACCAGCAATATTGTTAGCTGCCACACCAGTAGTAGCCATTACAAGAGTTGCATCGCAGCCAAAATATGAATTAATTCTCCTAACCATTTCATTAATTACACAGCTTTTACCAGTTCCAGCTTTCCCTGAATAATTGCAAGTCTTTGATTGCAATCATCATAGTCATTTAGCTGATATTCCAAGAAAGATTATATCTTATTTTGTTGGTCATTGAAAATAACATTGTATGAGTCATGAGAATCATACTGATTCGCAAATGTTTCTCGATTCCTTTCGATGAAAGAAGTTTTATTCTTTATATCTGGATATTTGTAATAGGCTGCTTTCCAATTATGAAGTAAATCGATATCACGATTACCTAGACCAACATGAGTCGGTAGTGCATTAGGAATTACTGCTGCTACAGCCATCCAGTCTCTATCATCAAAAATGTCAAACTCATTATTATCCTGATAAATTTCAATTTCTTCTGTAATTAAAGACATGTGTAATTGTTCGTGAAGCTGTCCAAAATTTTGTTGAGTATAAGCCATGAGCCATGTTTCATCTGTACTTCTCAAGTCTTCTTCATTACGCCAATGCTTATGTAAAGTCAACTTTTGTTTACAATATAATTCAGTGTATTGTTTTGTTATTGTTGTTTACTTTAGGGAAAACTTGTACAATTCTTTCTTTTCTGTTTGTGCTAATTGAATTATTTCTTCCCTTAGAAACTTTTTTAGCAAAATCGGATAATGTTATTTCTTCTATGTCTAGTGGTCTACTGCTATAAAACTGAATGAATTACTGTCATTTTCACTATTTGTTCCATTAATTGCAACATAGACTTCTATTGTTATGACAAGTACTCTAAAAGTTCTGGTACATTGATACAATGGAATTCCATGGAGTAAATGACATATTTCGCAAGCCCCGGTGTCTCTTTCTCTGATCACTCTTATCATCAAACTTGTATATGCTCGACGAGATTCTTCATCCGGGGCTCTCGATTCAACGATTTCTTGAAACACTTCCGTCAAATTTTTCGAAGCAGGTTCTGACTTTGAAGCATATTTGGATACATATTCAACCACCTGATATAAGGAGGTGATTATACTAAAATCAGTATTTGCTCTCCATGTTTGTGCGATGACAGGATTATACTGATTCAGGAGTTCATCATTACAACCCAACCCATGAGTCGTGCCAGATCAGGCCACCAAAGATCAGCTGCACTTAAAGTAAAAAAAAAACCCGTAGGAACATTATCACACTGCTCAATCATTGATTCAAGTTCACCCCTTCGTTGAATCCAGTAAGATTTTGATCCTCTTATTTTTCCACACCAATAATATAAACTTATTATTATTTGAGGATTACTCGACAGCGTGTTTCTCAGTTGCTGTATTGTTCCATTCAAATGAGATTTTCTAGCAAATATTGTCCCTCGTTGAATAGCTTGACGACGCTGAACAGTGTTCAATGCAAAAAATCTGAACCTAGGATCTTGTGCAAAAGTGGGTCTTTATCAAAAATTGAAAATATTCAAGTGCTGTAAGTTTCATACTACTTGCTCGAGTATTATCGTCTAGTTCAGCAGATCCGTAAGGTAGTATAGCGGGAAATGCCATGCTTACGTATCCTTCGCACGAGAATTCATTTATGATTTATGATACCTTGTGACCGTGGAATTACATTATTCACTGTAGATTGGAGTCGATCAACTTCTGTGATTCTAATATTCTCCGGGATCATACTTTCATAAATTTCTTCAGAAAAGTTCTCTGCATCTGTATTCACCTCAGGTAAATCAACAGTGGGTATAATTCCATAAATACTATCATTTAATGGAAGTTGAGATATTTTTTCCATATCAATGATGATATCACTATAGATATTTACTATAGAATGAATTTTTGATATCATTTTCAAAAAATTAAGTGCTTCTAAAATTTTGTTACGTCTCACATGAAAATCCCGATGTCCATTAACACTTTCCTTTCTTACAACTATAGTGCTCAGTGAAGCGGGTGTAGGGGGCAAGGAACTAACAATCTCCTTTATATTTTGACCAATATTTATAATATTTCCCTTATAAGCATATTTGCCGGGAAAGCCTCTCGATTTCACCCTATACACCCGCATCACTGGTTGTACTCTTGCTATCAAAAGTTGTTCTACATAAGTGAAATCCATCAGTTCTATAGGTACATCTTTAGGATGTACTGTAGGATTAACTGCAATAAACTTATTTGGGTTTCGCTTACATTGCGGACACACACCAAAAAATGTTTGCTGCATCAACACACGAGAACAATTTACACTTTCATAGAATTCTAGAGATCGCAAATTGTCTTCAAATTCATTCTGAAGATTCCTATACCCTGTGTTGTTTTGATCATATAACACATGATTCATGTTATGTTCTGCAGGGCCTTCAACAGTTGCTGCAGCAACATTTTGTCGCTGTCTCATCCGTCTTTGATTTGTAGTTAAATGACCAATATTTGGACCTCTTCTCCGCCGAGGCATACTATAAATAATACGTATATATAAATTGATGAATAAGAATGTATAGAATATTCGTTGCAATATGTAATGGAAAGTTGCAGTTGCATCAGCGACTACATAGATTCTCATCTAAAAATTGACACTTGTTCAACACTTAAGTCCAATCCGTACATCTGGCTACACCATAGAACAATGCTCTACTACTGTTTGAATTAAACACATGTGAGCCATGAATACAAAGTGTATACAGCAAAATCTTATCTTATCGAGCGACAGCCAGCGCGGGAGGCGGGAGCCGCATACGCACACGCACCAGCATTTGTGTACAGCAAAATCTTATCGGGCGACAGCCAGCTGGGCCACGATATCTCTATCTCTCTTCCTCTCACACTAAGATTTTCCTCTCACTTCAATCTTAAGCTAAGATTTTTAAAAAATCGTAATATCCTTTGAAACAAATAATTTATAGAAATAAAAATTACATGTGTGCACTCTACAATACAGTCCGGATACGTATGCAACATTTTATAACATTCGGTTGAGTAGTTTCGGAGGAGTTTCCGGTCTACGTTGAGCACCGAGTCTCGCTACGCTCATCAGGCTCCGCCCAACTAATTAGGTTTACTAAACATACATAAAACCGTCACAAGGACGCACTTATGAGCACAGCATGATTCCACTTGTTCGAATACTTATGCAAATTCAGTGTACAGTAGTGTTCATTTCGTTTCAATAATTCCAAACATAATTGTAATGTTAGTCGGATCACGTCAAGCGTACAGTCATATATATCGAGCTTGTATTCAACCTAAGAGGGAGAAAGAGTGAGAGTGGAAGAGAGAGAGAGAGAGAGAGAGAGAGAGAGAGAGAGAGAGAGAGAGAGAGAGAGAGAGAGAGAGAGAGAGAGAGAGGAACGGCAGTATCAGATCATACTACAAAACTAAAGCCTGCAGCGTCGTTTCGCATTGAGATTACATTTCAATACTGTAGCGAGATTATTGAGTCACTTGAAAACTACAGATATTCATAACTTTTAGTCTGTAGAAGCGATCTGTTTGACAATACACGTTGTTAGAATGTTTTTCAGGTTTTTAATAAACTCCAACCGTATTGCTTTGTACAAGAAATGTTGCGTTACCTGGTCGAGTCTATTCATCTAAAAGACTGACTAGTGTCTAAAAAGTTCAGACGATACTTTTATGAAATTTGAACTTATTAATAGCACACTAAGATAGCAATTGCATACTAAAATATGTTCAAATATTACATGACTTATTTATACAAGAACAAGGGAATTGAATTGATAAAAACAGCTGTAATATGTTTTTTACTGTAGTACATCACATTTCAAAACTATACCATAACTTAAACATACAAGTATACAGATCATCTCCCCAAAAAAGTTAAATATTCTGATTAGAAAGATCCTTTCCTCGGCCCGTTGCAACCTTTAAAAACAACAGACTTTCCTTTGCTTCTTTCATTTATCTCTTTCTCATCTGACTATTAATCTCGATATCCTTTAAACCTCTATGCATTCCATTAGAATGGATTCCTATACTCTCCAACCTGTAAACTAAAACTTTGATGTCGTCGAAGTCGTCATCGCCCTCCTCCTCCATAACCACGCCGACCATCATCATCAACATCTCCTTATCCTCCTCCTCTCCTCCTCCTTCTCCTACTCCTCCTGCTTCTCTTCTTCTTCCTTCTTCTCCGCCTAAACCTCCTCCTCCTCCTGCTTCTTTTTCTTCTTCTCCTCTTCGTCTTCTTCCTTTTCCTGCTTCTCCTTTTCTTCCTCCTCCTCTTTCTTGTTTTCCTCCTTCTACTGCTTTTCCCGCGAGCAATAGTCATTGGTTTGTTACGACTGGTTTCGGTCTACCAACATTCCTCTCAGTCTATACGTAAAATAGAATTTTTTGGCATGCGTTGCGTTCATCCTCCATTCTTAACACCTCCTATATATTTTCTGATCTTTCTGTTTAAATTATAACTTTCCTGCTACCTCCGGTTAGCTCCTTTTCAATTCTATCCTTTCTTGTTACTCTCTGAACTGTCTTCACAAATCGCATCTCAACCGCTTGGACTCTACAGTACTACGACTTTATAATATTTATTATTGTTCAGGTTTTGCTTCTACACAGTCCTGTGATTTACAGCGATAACTTTATGCCTTTATAACTTTATACCTACAGCCATAAATTTAACATCATAACTTATCTAAACCTTAAGCCATCTTTTGATTGTCCCATACAAGAGGTTAAATTTCTTTGTTTTTATCGACATTAACTTCCTATGGCAAGATATGTCACAGACAAGGAATCTTAAGTTATTAACTTGTTCTATAAATAAATTAAAATCTATAGAACACTTACTCTGTGTATTGAGAGTTCTGAAACAACAGAGTAGGCTATTATCCATGTATGCAATGTAACAAGAGTATGATAGTAACAGTGAGGAACAATCAGCCGTTAATTGTAAGGTCGTGGACGAAAATCAAAGCGCTTCACCGGGACACGATACTTTGTCTCCGTAATGTTGGCAACACTGTGCTGCCATCGGTTTAACAACAACACATTATACAAATAGCCATAATGCGTAGCGTACGGCACGTAGGTACTGGCCCAGCGACGGTTGTTACTCAAACTATGCGACGTTCGACTCTCACTGCCCACACCAACTCCAGTACTGAACAGAGGGCTTCCTCCAGACCTTATCACAATGACGATTTTGATCATTCTAATTCAGATAAATTTGTTTATTTTAGTGAAATATACGTGCTACAGTACAGTCGATTATTACCGAAAAAGATGTAAAATTCCCTTTTCAACGGCAAACTATTCTGGCACCACAGTTAATTCTATTAATTCATTATCAAACTCCTATAGATTTACAGGTCCTCACGATAATAATAAATCTCACTACTGTGATTGTTTTACTTCCCGGTGCAATGACAACACTGTCATGACGGTCGTACGGACTGTCGGGTCTAAACACCAGAAATAGAACAATTGACACCAGACAGAATAGCTATTTACAGTTTTAGTTATAGCTTTTAGTAAGTTCTAAACACAATCTATGGGACAGTCAATCGTATTTTTAGAAACTAGCTACAAAATTAGTTTTAAAAATTACGGTGGTCCCTGTACTGTCCTATGAGTGTGAATTATGGACAAGAACCATGAAACACGAAAGTAAAATACAGGCCTCGGAATGGCGGTCTTAAGAGGAGTTAAAAGGTGTTCCAAACTTGACCGTATAAACAACGAGACCATAAGACAAAATAACAAGTTTTTAGCTTGAATGAAAGACTAAAAGATTATAAACAATGGGAGAAAGAACAATTAGTAACAATGTCAGATTCAAGACTGTCCAAACAAGATGTGTATAGGACACAGATGTGTGGGCAGGATCCAGGAAGATATGGCTAATGGACCTTGGAATGCTGAACAGGCAGCATCTTTTGCCTATCCCGTGACATGAAGATGTTAACCATGAATTACAGCTAAAAGAAATAAAACCTTAATAAGCACACACATACAACAATATCTTAAGTTTAACAATAGCCAACGCAGTAATACAATACACAGTAAATGTCATTAGTTTAACAGTGTCGCACTAAATAATACAAGTCACCAATTACAGATGTCCGCACACAATAATACACAAGTCACGATATCAACAACTCCGATAATGCACAATAAATCGCAGACCTAAACTGATACACTCCGCTTCTGAATCCTTTGTTTATGCCCCAGATGTACGGCGTAGTATGCAAAGAAATGACGTAGACATAATCTGATAAGCTCGTCTGGAAGAGTCGAGAAGGTGCGCGAGCGTTGCGTTATACTACCGTTTGCATAAAGCGTGTTACATAACCACACGTTTCTTCTATAGCCTTGTCGTAGCATACACACTGTGAAAATTCAGTAACACCTATCACTTCAAGAGTGGACTGGATCCCTTTGTCAAGAAGAACCAATAATTGAAACAACGGAGGTAGTAGCGATATCCAAGAAGATGCAAGAAAGAAGATTACAGCGGTACGCTAATTCTGTGAGCAGAAGGAAAGACTCATACGTACGGGATAAGGGTACTGCAGTGGAAGCACGTAGTGGTACCTTATATGAGGTTATAGGTATATTTTTAGCCGTTCTATGCTTAAAATAACGCTTTCTGTCACCAAATAATCGACCATTTTTTCGTTTTTTGGCCTTAGGTTCGTTGTTTGAATAGGAATAGGCAGGATTTTAAGAGAAAAAAAGAATGTAGCGTTCATTTTTGAAAATTTCAAAATTATGGAGCGCCAGGGGCTAAAATGTGGGTAAAATTTTCATAAAATCGCAAACATTCGTGTAGCATGTCAAATGTAGCATGTGAATTTAGTGATAAAGTTTGAAAATTTCGAACGTTTGGAACGCCAGGGCCAAAAAGTGTGGCAAAATTTATAAAATTTCAAATTCCATGTTGGATAACAAATTAAAAAGAATTTAAACCAAAATCTCTATACAGTGTACAGATTAAGAAATTTAAAAATTTGTTTGTTTCCAGGGGTCAAAAAAACGATAAAAAATTTGAAAACGTGTAAAACACCAGCCGAGTTTCAGGTTAAAGAAAACGTTAACAGATCTGGTTGTTTGGAATTTTTAGCGTTTATTGTATGATTATTATATTCTTCGTATTGTTTAAATTAGCAGCCATCCTTACTATTTCTTTTATGAATTTGCTAACTGCTATAATTTTTATTGTTCGACTAAGCTTTTCGTCATCACTGACATCATCAGGTCTAAACAACGTCTATCAACTGTACGTTGTAGGCTTTTATACTTTTAGGCCCCTCCCCTTATGTCATCGCCCCTCCTATTCGTTCTAGCTGCTGCCGCTCTTCACGGGAACTTTGTCTACATTTTTCCGTTAGGCATTTTTCTAACGTCCGTCAAATTGTTTTAAGAATCTCGCGTTAATTTCTTCATAGTTTCGGCGCAACTATCAGATCCCACCCCTTCGTGACAAGTCAAGTCGATTTCGTTAAGAAGAAATTAACGGGAGATTCTTAAAACAATTTGACGGACGTTAGAAAAATGCCTAACGGAAAAATGTAGACAAAGTTCCCGTGAAGAGCGGCAGCAGCTAGAACCAATAGGAGGGGCGATGACATAAGGGGAGGGGCCTAAAGTATAAAAGCCTACAACGTACAGTTGATAGACGTTGTTTAAGACCTGATGATGTCAGTGATGACGAAAAGCTTAGTCGAACAATAAAAATTATAGCAGTTAGCAAATTCATAAAAGAAATAGATTATTATATTACTATTCGAAGGTTAGTTGAAAAGTTCGCGGAGCGACAGCTATAGGTCAGCGGTAGTATTAAAATTTTTCGTGTGTTGTAAGATTCTTATTTTGAATAAACGTCTGTCAATTTCCAACGCTGTCACTCAATTTATTAATTACTTATCAGCTGTTCGAAATTTACGTGTGACACGAGTTTTAAAAAAAGTGGACAAAATCAAGAATTCTTTGTTAATAAACGTCTAGAGTCAATGGAAATACAGAATGAAATGATAAATGCGTTACATGTTGCGCCTTCAGAAACAACTGCTTGTTAATGGGCACTCGATTTTAAACGTGACCATACGAACACTCAAAGTGACCCCCCCAAAGTGGACGCTCAAAAATGCAAAAACTCCAAATGTGTCACCCATCTCTCACAAAGTTTCTTCGTATAAAATTGTTGTTATTATGTAAGACACACGCTTACGTGAGATGCCTATGATGTCAGAAATATAATCCACTCACCATAGCTGGTCTTCCAACACCGTGTATAAAATTTGTTTATTGATATCTGGAGTTGTTGCACTTATTTAGCGTCCACTGAGGGAATCATCATCTTTAATGCTCCCGCACAACCACGTTTAAACTCGAGTGACCACTTACAAATTATTGTTTTTGAAGGTGTAACATCTCATGACACACTGACCATTTCGTTGAGAAATTCAATTGGCGCTAGACCTTTTTCAACAAACACTTCGTACACAGCACGATGTTTGATTTTATCCATTTTTCAAAACACGCGTGACACGTAAATTTCGAACGGCTGGTAAACAATAAAGACATTGACAAGACAGATTTAGCAATTAACAGCTGTTTATACAAAATATGATTCTTACAACACACGAAAAATTTTAATTCTATCGCTAATCTGTAGATGTCGCTCCGAAAATTTTTCAACTGACCCTCGTATTTCAGTTCCGTCTTGTGACTTCTATTAGCTATGTGACGCGTTTCAGAACTGCCGTCCCATCATCAGAGATACATATGAAACTTCTGATGGAACAATCGTTTTGCATATAGGCCTAATAATTAAATCATTTGTGGCTTGGATACTGGGAACATGAATTTTATTTAATGATTGCTTTACAATAATTGTTACTTCACTGAACAGAAAAAATACGCGTAGTTCATACTTCATTAAAACAAAACAAAAAATATGGTAATCCGGATTTTCGTAATTTTTCTGACAATTGAAAATGTATATAAAACTTTATCCAATAATAACCCACATGTGCTTTGTTCAAAATGTTAAGCAAGTTCCGCAGTTTATGAAGCATATTTCAAGATTATTGCGCAGTTATTTTAAGGTTTTCCGAAGATATTGATTACAATCAAGACCTACCATCTACCACCTATCCAGCTGTAGACAGACCACACGACAAACCAAATAGATCACCGCAAATCGTTATTGACCATCCCTACCCCCAAACTAGTGACCCGATGTACTGAGCAAACGAACGGACCGGAACCACACAGTTGACTCATTAACAGCGCTGTGTGTGTGTGTGTGTGTGTGTGTGTGTGTGTGTGTGTGTGTGTGTGTGTGTGTGTGTGTGTGTGTGTGTGTGTGTGTGTGTGTGTGTGTGTGTGTGTGTGTGTGTGTGTGTGTGTGTGTGTGTGTGTGTGTGTGTGTGTGTGTGTGTGTGTGTGTGTGTGTGTGTGTGTGTGTGTGTGTGTGTGTGTGTGTGTGTGTGTGTGTGTGTGTGTGTGTGTGTGTGTCCGAGTCGACTCTGTACTTTCAGGCGCAATGGACAAGTTCTGTTCGCCAAACGAGAGATCCCAATTTCCGCTTATTTCAGCGCAAACGAGCACACTCGCACACAGACACACGGACTTTACACAATTGTGAAACAATCCTTACATTTTCCTGTAGCGAAGGCTTAGGATTCGATTTCTGATTTACTAGCCTCAAGACTCTATTTAATTCTATTCAATCTGAGTTTACCATGTACTGTCAACCAAACGTCTGTTCATCGTAGGTCATTACTCTGAACTAGACAATGTGCTGGTTTGAACAATACAAAATTGAAATAAAGATTGAAAAGTGTGCACTACATAAACATCGTTCACCATATGTCCACAGTCAGGCAAACCATTGCGTTTACATATGTTTCAAGTCAGCAGTGGCAAAATTACACTGTATAAAGGTACACCACCACCACGTATCTGTGTATTTCTAGATATCCACCACGTGTTGTCCACTTCTTCTTTCTTTCCTTGCTCGTTTTCTGGTTCCCGTTCTTCTTACATACGCAGTCTTCCTATATCTACTTTCTCTTTAGGCTTATTTTTTTTAAATTTGAATGGAATTAATCTTATTGTTTTCTTATAATTTTATTACAACATGTTGACCCATTTCAAATGACATTCCTCTATTCTAGCATTAACGTAATATTATTATTGTACATACCCAGACGCGCACGCACACACAACTTCCTGTCCATCGTGCAGGACGCCATCGTAATTGGTTACTCAATGCCTGATTTCTATTTGGCGGTGGTAGAACGTGGGTTGTGCCACGCCGCAGGCCTAATGTTTAACATAAGAAGAAGAAAATGAAAAAGAAGAAGAACATAGTATTTTTCAGCAATCCCAGCCGTTTATTTTTTTACAGAGTTTCATTTCCTAGATATTCAAATTAAATACCAACTCACTAATTTTTTATCATTTTTTAATTTTTACTTCCATGTTCCGTAAGAAAATAGAAGTATGGTAATTGCGAAAAAATCGTGTTCGAGATAAGGACAAATTCTGATTGTACTACTCTCAAAACATGAAGAAAAGTCATTTTCCGAAAAAAAATCTGTGTGTGTGTGTGTGTGTGTGTGTGTGTGTGTGTGTGTGTGTGTGTGTGTGTGTGTGTGTGTGTGTGTGTGTGTGTGTGTGTGTGTGTGTGTGTGTGTGTGTGTGTGTGTGTGTGTGTGTGTGTGTGTGTGTGTGTGTGTGTGTGTGTGTGTGTGTGTGTGTGTGTGTGTGTGTGTGTGTGTGTGTGTGTGTGTGGAATTTTTTCTATGGCGAACGATAACTGCCGCAAAATCAAGATCAAGAAGAATCAAATAATGTTTGGTATGTGTGCCCGAGATGTAGAGGACTCAGGGCCCATTGATTTTGGTGAATATCGGTTAAGGGGAAGGGGTAATTTTCCTGGAACGTTTTATGTTTTAACAAGAGTAAAGTACTTAACTTTGATAAATAAAGCATCCTGAAAAGAAGGTCATAATAATCCACTGTAGAAAGGTAGATGAAATATCTATAAATAAAGAGAGTAGTTGAAGGGGGAGGAGGTAATTTCTTTTCATGTTATAAATTTATTCGACCAAAAACTTGAAAAATCGGTATGGCGGACCACACATGACTTCCATGTTCTAAGATTTATATTTAAAATATATTACTTGAATTCTTTTCGATAATTTCTAAAACAATAATTATAAATTCCTCAGCAAAACATTTCTTCCTTAATACGTTTGTGTCTTCTGTTTAACACCCACCATTCTGACCCATGTCATAACGCTTTATTCCACACAGGCTAGTAAATTACTAGCCATTAGGGAAGTCAAACTATTTTCCAGGAGGGGCAAACAATTTTCCAGAGGAGAAAAAAATGTATGTATTTTTCATACATACACACATGCACATATTAGTTTGTAATTCTTATATCATAATAGAAATAACTACACAGACTGTATTAATTTATTAAAACATTTATTGCTTCAAAATATGCATAAAATTATTGGCTTGTAAAAGTTAATGTTTGATCTCCATTAAGTAGTGCTCAAGTTTCCAAAGTTTTCAAATTATGATGTCCGTAACATCAGAGCAGGTTTTGGTGTGTATGAGGGTACACCGTGGACAATTTTCAATATTCCCTATGGAGCGTTGCTCAGAGTGAAGCTACGAATCTACAGTGTACGTTTCACAGAAAAAATACGCGGAAAAGAAGGAGCGCTCCGAAGTCTCTCATGGACCCTGAGCATCTTGCAGAGGGTTCATTCCCTAAAGACGAAAAGTCTGTCTATAACCGTTCCTCTGTAAACACGTCCAGTTACACTGGCCAGCAATCCACAGGAAGCAAATCGCTGTCCACGCTGGACACCTTTTCGGTTTGCACGCGTTGTGTTGGTGTGGGTTTCGGCACTTTCCATTTAAAAAGGATCCAAACGTAAGAAAATAAACATGAGTGAGGCCAGAAATAACGCGAGTTGTGTGTGTGTGTGTGTGTGTGTGTGTGTGTGTGTGTGTGTGTGTCCTGCCTGTCTTTTTATTGCGGTAATCACAATAATAAAACTTTGGGAACGTAAACATTACATAATTGACATATGCTTGCCTGCAAGGAACGATATATTTTCACTCATACATGAATTAAATTAAAATGAAAAAATTATTGACTGGCAAAAAAATTGTTTTATTTTTAACCACTACCATTGTTTGAAAAAGTTTAAATGATTTTAAAGTACTATACTCTTGATAAAACGTAAAACGTTGCAGGTAAACTACCCCTTTCCCTTAACTGATCTTCACCAAAATCAACAGACCTTGAGTCCTCTACAACTCAGCCAGGTATACCAAAAATTAGTTGATTCTGTTTGTATTTTCGGCAGTTATCGTTTGCCTTAGAAAGAATTCTCCACACACACACACACACACACACAAACATACTTTACGAAAAATTACTCTTCTTCATGTTTTGAGGGTAGTACAATCAGAATCAGCCCTTATCTCGAACACGATTTTTTTCGCCATCACTATACTTCCGTTTCCTTATGGAACATGGAAGTAAAAAATTTCAATAAAATATTAACAATTGATATCGTTCCATATAAATAAAATACCGTAACCACGGAACGTAAACAAAATCATTTTTCGTTTTCAGAAATTCACAGATTACAAACGCTGGGTGGTATTCGCTTCCTTTCGCGTTGTTTAAATAAAAGATAATTTAATCAAGTTAATTCTTTATTCTTTTTAAATATTAACAATTATGTACAATTCGTTTTTACCAAAAGCATGCTGATATATTTAGTTTCGTTCTGAGTGTACATATAAAAAATAATTTTATAATTAATTAGAACATGGAAGTCATGTATGGTTCTCCATACCGTTTTTTTCTTTATTCAACAAAAGAATATTTAATTTATAATCTATATTGTACAATGTAATAATAATAGAATTGTTGTACAGCCTAAGTAGTTCAAAACGGTATAAAGCTTATGTAAACCATTCAGCGCACAAGGACGGTACTGTAACCAGCAGTAGGCCTACGCTCATTGTTATCCCAGGATGATATTCTCGGTACTCAATTGTATTGGATGAATCACTTTAGGGCAGGCAGAAAATACTTTCTGATTTTATGGGGAAAACCGGCAAACGAGCTTGCGATCTATAGGTTAGTATCAAACCGTTATAGCTCTGGTCTACGAGGAAAAGTCAATAAATAGGCAATGACTTCTTTGTCATAAATCACAATGTTGTTTTCAGAAATGTTATTTAATTATTAGAAGTTGACTATTGTGTTGTAAGGTCAATTTAAAATGAGCGCTTCATAGTCCGGCTGCATCAATGCAAAAAGGCAAACAATGATATTTTCTAAACTCAGAGGGGAAAAACTGCAGACATTAATTTTGTAATGTAACATCACCTTGAAAGTAATTCTTTGCATTGCATTTTAAGGTCTCCAAGTAGATTGATTTCTTCATAAATGTTCGGACCTCTCTGAGTGCTAAACAACGGAAATAAATTTCAAAGAGCAATGACAAAACCAAAGTTGTTAAACATTTCACGCCTAAACATGAAACAATAATCACTGAAACGCCTGAAAAATATTGAGATTACTAAAACTAAAAATGAAATCCAAAAACATGGTAACCATTCAGAAGGTGCAATTTTAATACAGTACTACGCTGGGCCTCACCCGATTAACAAAACAACTCTTTGTCTACAAGATCTTGGTGCTGACGAACAGAACAATCGATTATTCAGACATTTATTACCTAATTCAATGTGGTTTTTACCTTTCTGGTTCACTGGAAGAAAAACTACGAGAAAAAAGACATGTTTATTCATATGAAGATGTCATGAAAGCGGTACAAAATTGGCTTCACACAAGCCTAAAAATATTCTTATAGGAAGGAATTAAAAAGTTCGTCACGCGCTGGACCAAGTGTTTAGGAATAGAAAGGGACTATGTGGAAAAATGCACAAATATTACTTATTTAAAGTATAATGATTTTTGGCACTTTACTTTTTAACTTACCGTCGTAAAATAATTATAAAATTATTGTTTACATAGCTTTTATTTTGTGTCCAATTAGATCATCTGTTTTATAAGTGCTAAACTAACGTCACTGCTATTGGCTGTTGAAACTGACGGCAACAATATGTTACTGCGAGAGGCAACGGTGGAGTCTCGCGACTGCGGCTGTTGTCGTTTGTTTAATGTCGCGTCATTATTCTGATGACGTAGGACAGAGCGATGTTGCCACCATTAACAGTGACACGCAACAAATTGCCCTGTTCCGTCGTCGTGTACAATCCAATCTCGTACCAACGACACGCGTAATTAACGACTAATCGCTTTCAGTATTAGTTTCGCTACTCTGTAAATACTGAAGGCGTTGCTCGAACAGCTCGGATCAAACAAGCGAAATACTCTCGCATGTCAAAGTTACGCTTATCCTTTCTGTATCCAAAACTGAGAGAGTTTAGGGTCAATGAACCTCAGCCTAAGCTGTGCGTATAAACACGTACCTGTTTAATAGGGTTTCTTGCAATTTATAATGTAGTTGTTGAATGACAATAAACTGCTTCAACGAAAACTGCGTTAACTTAAAAATGGGACCGTGGGTCTCACTGCTACCGAAAGTGATAACTGGTTCTGAGTATTATTGTTACACATTATGACATTTCAGACATTAGCCACCGTTTCAAAAACAGATTCAAAACACAACGTTTTAACCTGTCGTTAAAAATCAGATGTCATCTCCAGTCATACATTAATTATTACATCATATCTATAAAAATTAAATACACATCGTCACAGTATAACATGTATCTTTATTCTTCTTTATCCTTCTTGTTAATTGGCGCTACAGCTCTTGGGGAGCCTTGGCCTCCTGGATACTCCACCTCCATTCGTCTCAATCCTCTGTTCTCAGTTTCAATTTTATTACACCGATCCTGCGCAGATCGTCCTCAAGATCATCTAACCATCGTATCCTGGTGAGACTTTTCTTTCCCACCTGTGCAATCACTCTTCATTTGCCTTCCTCTTTAACCGTTTTTCTCGCCTGGTCAGTGCCAACTTTCCAGTCCTATTCCGAGGCAGTATACCAGTATCCGTAACTTGAACGTTTTTCCGGGGTGAGATTGATAGTCTCACGCCCAACCCCCAACCTAGAGGACCCGGTATTTTTATTTCGGGGTCTTCTTCCCCTAAACAGGCTGTAGAGTACTATCATGTTCACCTGCCGTACCACGCCCTTCAGCTCCGCCCGGTTATTTTCACCTATGGGCCCAGCTCACTTCTACCGTCAAAAATCTTTATTAAATAATAGAAATCAAAGGATTTTACGATGTTGCAATAACTTATTTACGTCTGAAGACAACCTCAGATTTTTAGAGGTCAAAAGGTTGTGTTTGAGTCTGATTTTTAAATACATTATAATGTATATTAGTAGTAGTAAGAGTTATAAAGTAAATTGTTATGTTGACTTAAATATGTTTGATTTATTTATTTGTTTTATTTGTTAATTTTTGTGTTCCATAGCACCTACTTTATTCAAAACTTATATTAGCAAAATCTTAATTACGTGAAGAACAATTGTCGTGAAACGGGCATTTTAAATACATAGCGACTATTTCTACACGCTTCTGTTCGCGGCCGATCAATCTGTGGTAGGAACGGGCGAACATGACTCCAATTATGTGATTCAAAAACTACATAAAGAATACAAAACTTGGGGCTAAGATATAAATTTTTAAAAACAAAGAGTCGATATGACAGTAGATACACACGATATAAAATTTAGTTTTTATTTTACGTACCTTTTAGTGACATCAAAACGTGGAATAAGTTATAAACATATCAGCTACAAAACAAAATAAGAGAAAATGATGGTGATAGGGCAGCCGAATTCCGTGATCTATAAAATAACCTACAAAACCATAAAATCTTGTATTTGTAAATTCACTTCTTGAGTCTTGATTCCTCACGTGATCAAGTCTCAGTTTCTCGGCCTGATGGCTTACCGGTGATTTATCGATTTGTCATCGGGCATTTCTTACTCTCTCTTTAACCACCTAACAAAGAGTTTTTCTGTTACTGCAAAGAAGCAGCTCTTGGCTCCGCCACTTTTCTCTCCGCTGAGGCATGTCTATATATATACATATCTATACATACCTTAGTTATTCTGCTAAAAAGAGACCGTCTACCATAAGAAGAAAAATACATAATACTCTAGAAAATACTGTGATACTTGAATACTATAATACTGGAAAATACCTCAGCTTCGAATACAAAATAAAAACGTCAGGTTGAGGGAAACAAGAGTCGGTTACGACTAGACAGGAACTAGAGGAAAGGTTAAGAAAAAGGACAGAACCGGACGGGGCCACACCCTAGACCAGTAAAAGCAAAGTGAAAATCTAGCAAAGGCACATCAGCCGAGTCAAACTCGTCCTAACCGCCTGATGTAAAAAACGCATTTAGTATAGGTAGTAACTGTAGACTTGTAATTGCAAATATGTAAGGAAATTTTAATATGAGTGCGTTGTGTAAATTTAAATTTAAATTTAGAACGTTGTGTTTAGAATTATTTCTAAAACGATTGCTTATGTCCAAAATAGTATAATATGCAATAGTTATAATAAACGGGAATGGTACAAAATCGTTAAATAAAGAAGGAAACCCAACAAGACGATATAAGATAAACACGGGAAAAAGTGAATACTGAATTAAAATTTCAAAACAAATACTTAGATTAGTAAGAGGAAATGTAAGAAAATTACATACCACTCTCGACAATTCAAGAGCGTCATTCCACTCGTTCCTCGACTAGTGTGCGAAGCTTGTGTCAAGATCGGGCACACGCGTATGCTCCAGACTGTTGAACTTTTGTAACTACGCAATTTATGTTTGCATGCCGCCAGTAATGTGGAAAATTATTCTGAAACCTCTGTGCGACCTACATAAGCAACGGCGACCGGCTTAGTCAGTTAGTTACACCTGGCGATATTGTTGAGTCCGGACCAAGTGATTGTTGCGTATTAGTGGAAAATTATTATTGTGTTAATTAGTGCGGTATTGTAATAAGGTGACATTACTATTGAGTGTAGACAAACTTAACTTGAATTATTGTACCTTGTTGATTTCAAATTGTGACTTGTGTTTAAATTACAGCTGATAATTATTGACTCCTTTAGTGTCTGTATTTTGTTTTCGCTAAATCCGTTAGTCCGTTGTAACAATATTAAAAATTTATAAAAAAATGTACATAAAATCACTGAATTGTAAGGGAAAAAGAACAATTTTTCCAGAAACAACTATAGACAATCGATTTTAATAGATAAGCCAAAGAAATATTTGACATCTTTTATTTTTGTAAAGGTTTAAAAAACCTTCAAATCGTTCCAAAGGACTATGAAGGATATACAGTTAATGAGCACAAAACACAATAATAGACAGAAACTTAATTACAGGTTAATAATCAACTTTGGGGGTTTCCAGCTAACGGTTAGTGTCAAGCAAAACTGATCAGATAAACAAAAACTGAGCTGTCAGGCGAACAAGTAGGTTAGTACTGGACAATCACGAAGCCGAACCATTAAGTTACTTTACGTCGTCCGCAACCGGTCCTAAACAAAAACAAAATGATTATACAACCAAAGGAAACCATTACGATGTTAATAGGTTTGACATATTCCGCTTTAAACAGCTGGTTTATGAAACGAAATTCGTCAAATCATCATCTTCACGGCATAGGTAAGGTGGTTCCGGCTTCAGAGATCCTCCAGCTATCTCTTCCTGGGCCTACCCACACACCTGTGTCCTATAGGTTTGATTTCAAGACTTGTTTGGCTAGTCAGGAATCTGACATTCTTTCTAAGTCTTTTTTCTAAACTTGTTTGTGATCTTTTAATTTTTCAATTGAGTTAAAAACTTGTAATTCTTCTCTTATGATCTCATTCTTTATACAGTCAAGTTTAGAACACCATTTAACTCATCTTAAGAAACGTCAAGGCCTGTATTTTACTGTCTTGTTTCTTCTTTGTCGTCCATACTTCACACCCATAGGACAGTACAGGGGCTGCCATAACTTTGTAGAACTTTAATATATTTTTATTTTAACATACCTTGTTTAAAAAAATACTATTGATTGCCCTGCAAATCGTCTAGAACTTACCTAACACAATATCATAATTTTTATCATAGCCAGTATCATTTCCCAAATAATTAAAATGCCTCACCTGTTCTATCATTCCATGATTAATCATTATTTTTATTCTTATTAGCTCCTTGCCTCTAAATGTTATTACCTTTTCTTTATATTAGAGATTTTCATATTACATTGTTTGCAAATATGATGAAGGTTAAAAGCAGATTTTTTCAAATCACATTCTGTATTTTGAATACAACAAAGTCGTCACCAAACAACACCAGATTCAAATATCTGTCTCCTGATAACTTAATACTAGAGTTCACTAGATGTTTCCATTTTCTTACCAGATCGTCAATATAAATGTTAAAAAGAGAAGGTGATATAATGCACCCTTGTCTAACACCTTGGTTGACAGATACTTGTTGAGATATCCTACAATTACTTTTAACAGCTATTCTTGTTCCGTTATATAGGTCTTGTATAGTTCTTATATGCTGTTGTCGGTACCACCGTCCTTCTAATATTTACCACAGGAAATTTCTATCAACTCTATCAAAGGCCTTCTTAAAGTCAAAGAAATTCCTGGCTCCCCAAATGGAATGAAATGAACACAGAAAATTGCAATAACAAAATGACTGAAAAAATAAAGGTGGTAACAATAATCCAAGAATTTGGTGTTAAACCTAAATTGGCAAATCTAATCCGTGAAACCATTACGGACACAGTCTCAAAAAAAAAATTCATGGAAGAAATGTCTCAACCATTCAAAATAAATACAGGTGTAAGACAGGGTGATGGTTTATCCCCAATTCGTTTTAAATTTCACGGATTTATTCGTTTATCCCCAATTCGTTTTAACTGTGTCCTGGAGAAAGTAGTGAGAATTTGAAATGAAAAATTAAAGGAATACAAAATATTACCAATCACGTTGGGAAGAAGGAACAAAAGTATTGAAATAAACTGTTTGGCATTCGCAGGTGACTTTGCTATACTTTCTGAACATCTGACATCTGCAGTAACACAAGTTAATTTTTTAGAGGACATAGCCAGTAGAACAAGCTTAAGAATTTCTAGAGAAAAAACCAAATTTCTCACAAACATTAAAAACGCGTCAAGATTCCTGGTAACAGATATTGGTCGAATAGACAGGGTTCGAAATTTTAAGTATCTAGGAGAGATAATTCAAGAGAATGGCTTGGAAAAATCTGCTGCAGAAGATAGGATTATAAGATGGAAAGGGCATATGGTATAACTAAAGATACTTACAATAAAAAGTGCATATCTAAAAATGCGAAAATAAGGCATTACAGTACAGTAGTGAAGCCAGAATGCCTATATGCAAGTTAATGTCTAGCAATGAATCATAAATTAACCAAACTAGAAATATTGGAAAGACGATTATTAGGAAAATATTAGCCCCACGAAAAACTTCAGAAGGTTGGAAGTTAAGAAGTAATGATGAAATATACCAAAGTATAGAAAATATAACAGAAACAATGAGAAAAAGAAGACTATTATTTTTTGGACATTTATATAGAATGGACCACAATAGGCTGACAAAGCATATCTTCAAATATCTGTGGGGGTAGAAGTCAACATCAAGTTGGATTAAATAAGTCCAAAAGGATTTAGAAAAAAATAATATACACGCAGAAGAGCAATTGAAAGAGAGGTTTTTCAGGCAAAAGTATTGAAAACGGAAGGAGTCCAAGGTAGGAGAGAGAAAAACGCAGGTTCAAAGTGGACTGAAAACAGGAAGAAGGGACACAGTGAAAAGATGAAAGAATATTGTAGAAAAAGAACAGAACAAAGAGTAAGGAATTGAAATTGGCATGTGGTCCTTAGATGGCTAATACGAAAAAGAAGGTGGTAACAGAGAAAATAGAATTTTGTTGGTAAAACAAAATCGATTAGAAAGCGATAAATTGCCGGGGAGAAATAATATTTACGGACCGTCTATTTTGGGCTCGCTTGCTAGTACAACAAACCACAGGAAACAGTAAGTACACGGATGTCGTTTATAAACGTTTGTTATCCCGATTGCGATTTTATTTTCGACTTCGTTGTATATCAGCCAGGTGAACGTTGTTCTGAAAGTGCATTAAAGCAAGATATAAATTTTAACAGCAGTAAAATACATTGAAATGTAAAAATACGCGTAGAGGTGACCTACGTACTACGTCACAATGCAACACAACATTTACCAGGCGCAGTTAGGCAATTTGAGTACACAGGTACACGTCAGTAATCATAACCGCTCCGTTTCCAAGCGACTAACTTCCTGCGCTTGCGAATATATGGTGTACACGTATTCGGACGATCGCGCACGCCCACTTTTTCAGACGTTTCACCTGTTCACGCACGTCCCATGTTTCTATTCTTGGATTCTTTAACGCTGTAGTTCAGTTGAATGTAGAAATATAATAATACTTTAAAATACACACCCTTTAATTGATATGGAAATATAACACAAAAACTAAGTAAACTAAAAGACTCCAAAAAATATAACAGCCAAGTAAAATTTTCTGAAAAAATGCCTAAAACTAAATCCGTGAATCGAAACAAAAATTAATAAATGTAACAATATTAACTCGTCAAGACAATAAAAATAACAATAATAACACAAGAGGTAAGTAACAAAATAATTGACAATGAATAGATTACGTTCCAAGTATTAAATTATCGGCGTAATCGCTGTAGAACAGAGGAACTGTATTACGTTGCTCTTTATAATTGTAATTACAATAGTATAATTGTAATTAGTGACGTTCAGACGTGACTAAACATGGCGAAAACGAGAGAGTCAGGAAACTTGTGGGAGAACCGGATTGGCGACCACACAGCGCTACTATACCGTGCTATCTCTCTCTCTCTCTGTCTGTCTGTCTGTCTCTCTCTCTCTCTCTCTCTCTCTCTCTCTCTCTCTCTCTCTCTCTCTCTCTCTCTCTCCTCCCTCTGTCTCTCTATCCATTTCTATCTCTCTCTAGCTCAGTAAACTATAACCGACTCGACTCGACTGTACTACGTGCATACCAAATCCTTGCACGGACAAAACATTATTCTCCTCTTGTTTGAATATTTCTACCAATGCGGTGTACATCGATATTCAATTCACTACAATAATCCTAAGTATTCAGATTGTTAGATGGATCATGTCAAGTGTACAAACACAAACACACAACTACAGAATACACACGCACACACACGCATATATATATATATATATATATATATATATATATATATCGCATTCGTGTCCACCGAGAGAGACTGAGAACAGCTATTTGTCATTAAAACTAGAGCCTGCAGCGTCATATCGACAGTATATTTCCATACTGTAGCGACGTTTGAGTCACTTGATAGCTACTGATGGTTTCAGCTTTCAACACAGGGATACTGTGTGTCGCAATGTGCGTTTTAAAAATGATTTTTACAAAATCCAAGTGTATTTCTTTGCACACGAAATGCTCTGTTGCTTCCTTAATTTTGTCCGTATACCTTCTATTTTCATTGGTGTTAAAATTTGGAAAACTAACGTTAAAATCAGATTTTGTCGTCTCTATAACAACACAATTTGTTTACACTTCTTAAAAAATACACGACGAAACAATGTCGTCGTCGTTTAGGACTTGAAAATGGTGGAAACACTGAAAGACCTCGTCCGGAACGTGACAAGTAACAGTTCGGCAAGCAAACACGACAAGGTTGAAAGGATATTATTGCCTATATGAGACGATTTTACAAAGGAGATTTACATTAATCATGGATTGCGCCAAGGCTGTAGCATAGCTCCAGCACTGGTTAATATCTATTGATCATGATATAAACAGTGAAAATTAACAGCGGGTCCAGAAATAAAGATAAATACTAGAGCACGCTTCCATAATCTGCTGTTTGCCGATGATGATGTAATCATCCAAAACAATGAATGCGACCTCCAGGGACGATGTTGCTGTCACAGCGAGTCCGTTCGAATTACAACTTGAAACGTTCTATGCGGAAGACAAAAACTACAGCTTATGTAGGAAAATATTGTATTAGATAATAAGAAACTAGAACAGTGCGTCACATTACCGCTGTCGTGATTATGACATCACTTATGATGTAGATTATGATATTCATCATACGTTGGCCCAATTATTGATCAATGTAATTTTCGATGTGTTGATCATATGTGGAGCAATTTGTCCAGCATTATCAAAGGAAACAAGGGAAGAGACTTTACTAACATTTTATAACGTAATGGCTGTGCCAATATTGTTATGTGGTTCTGAAACATGGGCTCCGGTGGAGACTCTTATTAGTGCAATTAGTATAATTAGTACTCTTCTTAGACATCGAATACAAGATTCTTGCGATCAGTTACAGGATGCACACGAAGACATGTGCTTGACAGTGAAGACATACGCAGGGAGAGTTGAAAAATGTTTGCAATATGGAAAACAAAGAGAGACGGTTTGCTCGTCTGAGTAGGAAGCCAGATGGCAGGTTACCTAAGAATGTTTCGTGGCATTACAACCGCTATTAGATAACGATGTATAGGACCCCCTGGGAGGCATTGGTTAAGTGGACGTATTTTCCGGTGCGGAACAGGCGATTAAGAAGGAGAAGGAGAAGGAGAAGGAGAAGGAGAAGGAGAAGGAGAAGGAGAAGGAGAAGGAGAAGGAGAAGGAGAAGGAGAAGGAGAAGGAGAAGGAGAAGGAGAAGGAGAAGGAGAAGGAGAAGGAGAAGGAGAAGGAGAAGGAGAAGGAGAAGAAGAAGAAGAAGAAGAAGAAGAAGAAGAAGAAGAAGAAGAAGAAGAAGAAGAAGAAGAAGAAGAAGAAGAAGAAGAAGAAGAAGAAGAAGAAGAAGAAGAAGAAGAAGAAGAAGAAGAAGAAGCTAAACATTTAATACATTAATATAAACGTATCCTTCTTTACAACAAACCAGTTGTCAGAGAAAAGAATGTTCACAGTAACTGGTGAAGATACGTGCCAGTTCCCTAATCGTTTTTACACTGAAGATGGCCTCCAGCGGAGAGACCGAAATGTCTGTTGATAGAGACAGGAGTGTATAACGGCGTAATAGCCAGGAGAAAAGTCGATTAAATTTTATCTGTTTAGACGCTAAATACTACCCAGGAGCAGCAAGGGGATTTAGAGGCTTAAACAACATGTTGCTTTGTCATTAAATTGAGTTCCCGTGTTGTTTGGCCGTGCTCTAATGCTAAACTCCATAGCAGACGTTTCGGCCGTCCCATCGACGACCATCATCAGTGAAAAATTTGAGTTTGCGCTAACGTAGGATGATGATGGCCGCCAGTGGCACGGACGAAACATCTGCTATGGATTTTAGCATTGGACCACGGAGAAACAGCTCGGGAACTCAATTTAATAACATTGACTCCGGCCAAGCCTAAGAAGTAATCAACATGTTGCTTTCCTTTGAAATTTCTAACAGCACTGGGGGGGGGGAGTGATTGATCGCCTAACGGCCTCCTGCGTAATTACGCCACTAATTATGTGAGTGATGCTCATTATTAAAATATGGTGTCGACGCTTTCAAGGTAGCCGGGAATCCGAAAAAAGCGACTGATGTTTTAGGAGACCTTCATCCAGCAGAGTCTCTGATAACGCCAATCACGTGCACGCTGCAATAATGAAAATCCAGCAATTGAGAGAACAACATTTGTTACTTCCGCAGAGTGTTCTTCGTGAGATTGTAAAAAAAAGATCTTTTTTACAAGGTAATCTATTTCTAAGGCTTTTACGCACGCGCGGCGTCAGCGTTGTTGGAAATAAAATCCGGGCTATTGAGCCGTGGTCCACTAGAGTTGTTATTTTCAGACGCTTCGGCCTCACCCTGGAGGCCATCTTCGGTGAATAAAACGATTCTACGCAACTGACACGATATTCATGAGTAACCACAGTACTGTGCCAAAGAGTTGTATCATTATATACACACATTTATATTTCTACGGTGTGTACCAAATACCGTGAAAAAACTGCGACCGATTTTATATCTGGAAGAACGCTCCGTCAACGCGTCCGCAAACACAAATCGTCAGTAGAAAAACAAAAAGACAGCATATCTCTGACAAAACACACCAATGAAACTGGACACACTTTTGATTTCAAAAATACACAAATTTTGTCGGGACTTAACAATAAGAAAATCATACAGTACAGAGAAGGCATCGAGATCTACCGAAAGGGGAAGGCAGCGGTCAACGACAGAAATGAATATACTAAATTAGCGACCGCTTGAAAATTCCTAACTGACAGTTCCCAAATTAATAGAGAAGAAATGCCCGCAACACACTCGCCTCCACCCTCAAACCCTGCCACGGCAACTATCGCAAAGAAAGCAAGATCACCATGTCGTATTTATCTTTTTAAGATTTTGTTTATTTGATGAAGTCCATTCCGTAGCTCTTTCTCGTTGTTTTTCCAAGTGCAGTGTCATCTGAAAACGGATAGTTTTATAAAATACGTTATTAATTTAAATACGTACAGTCAAAAAATTATCGAATATTGTGTTAAATTTTGTGTTTTATTTATTCTGTAAAATACGCCCTTTAATCTGTTACATCTCAACACAAATGCATGTACAAACTGCAAATGTATTTGTAAACAGCATTTGCTGATGATAGCGGTAACAATAGTGACGTTATAATAATGGAAATTTAAAACGATGAGTTCAAGTTCAAAGAACAAAGACAACAATGAATCTCGGAAGACTTATTGCAGACGTACTAAAGACACGTAAGTGAAATAGCTAATACTGTAATAAATAAATGATGAAGAACGGAGAGTATTGAAAACGGTACACGGCCTACACAAAAGGGGAGGAACGCTCGCAGATACTACAGTAGCAGTGCATTCGTCCAAAGGCAATACGCTACATATGACGCTACGGGAATTCAATAAAAACCAATAATCAGTGAACTGTTAATTTCCGTCGCAGCAATTTTGTCGTTTTATGCGTACACCTACCATCTTGTTAATTATACTGGATAATTGCGTTTCTCTCTCTCTCCTCTTCTCTCTCTCTCTCTCTCTCTCTTCTTGTTTATGCTTCTTTGTTCCTGTTCAATAACGACGCGTTATTTGTCTTTTCATCCAATCACTTCGCCGCTTTGTACCGTCACGCCAAATTCCGCTATTCTCTCCAGCAACCTCTTCTACATATACGAGGTTTGATCAAAAAGTTCAAGCAGTTCTTTTTTACTTTAAGTCTCTGTCAAATGTAACACGATTAAACCAGCCGTTTTGCAGTCTTCGAAATAGTTCAAGCACGCACTTCTTGGTACGCTTAGAGATATTTGTTTTACGTCTTCAACGGTCGCAAAACGTTGTTTTTTTTTCGTGGAAATTATTATTATTGGGAGGAGTGATAATAAGAAATACGAAGTACGGTTGATAATGTAGTTGATAGTATTGTTACGACGGTCTAACCGGCTTAATGCGTACTCAAGTATTCTTGAACACACTAGAACCTACTTGACTGAGGCAACACCTGCCACACTAGACGGGGTATGTGGAGAATTTTCTGGGCTGTTTCATAGGCTTTACGTTAAAAGAAGCCGCAAAATAGTGACAGGCTTCTCGTTATTATCACACAATAGTGATAACACGGTTAATACGAAATGTCGGGTAAAAATAAAATATGACTAAGGTCCCAATCGCTACTTATTTTTTTACAATTACGAGGTTTGATCAAAACGTTCATGCAGTTCTTATTTATTTTAAAAATTATGCCTTCATTCATCTACACTTATACTGCCCCCATCAAAGTAGTCTCAGTCGAATGTAATGCGATTAAGCCATACAACCTTGAGTTCGCTTAGCGATTTTCGTTTTACATCTTCAGCGTTTGCGGAACTTTCCTTTCGTGGACATTATCACTATTGGGAGGAGGAAAGATCGCGTTGGAACACATCTGGTGAATACGGCAGTTGCCGTGTCATCATTATGGCGTTTTCTTTTGCCTATCCTGGCAAAATTCTTAACAAGCAATGGACGTGCGTCCAGGCGCATTATCGGGCTGTAATCTTCATGAATTATTCTTCCGTAAATCTGGCCGTTTTCTACGAATAACATCATACCAATGGCGTAAAAAGTCCGAATAGTACTCTTCATTTACCGCCGCGCCTAACGATGAAACATCGTGGAACGCAAAAACATTATTTTCATCTGACAACCACAATCTTCAACTCATTTATTGCAGTCTTTGAAGCTTGTAAACCGTTTGTTAGCCCACAGCAGTGTAGCCATAAGCCTCACGTTTACCAGGACAGAGCATGCCGTAAGGTTTGTTCACCAGGACACGGCATGCGAATCATGCAGTATAAGGTCTGGCATTTTCGTAATAGAACAAAACAGACGCCTGAGATATTTCTGGACGGTGGAAAGCCACTGCAAGATGATACCTGTAAACATGGGAACTACATTACATCACACGGGAGACCCACCAGCGATGTAAAAAGTAGAATTACAGAAGCAAGAGAAACATTTTTCGAGAGAATAATAATATTAATAACTCTAAAACTATAAGCCGAGGGGACGGAGAGGTGTGGGACGTCCAAGGAAGCGCTGGAGTGACCAGCTCTAGAGTTTGTCTGTTTGAGACCGGAACAAACCATCCTTGGTTTAATCCTTGAAGATGATGATGAAGAATAATCTCTGGCGTCCAGAAACGTGCTCCTAGTACTAGGAATAAATTTAGAAGAAATTTCATTTGGAGCATACGCACGTACAGCTCGAAATTTGAAAGGAGGTGCCTTGAAGCTTGTGAAATGCGGGGCCTTAAGAAAGAACTCTTAATGACGAGGTTTTGAAGAGAGCGCGTGACAGAAGAACTCTGACTGAAACCTTTACGGAAAGGTGGAGCAGTATGGTCGGTCACCTTGTACACCGTTCACACTGGTTCGCCACCCTGTTCGAGAGAATAACTAATTGTTGTGGGAGAGGAAGGTCCACACGGATGATATGCTACAACGGTCTACTGATCGTCGTAAGGTACAGTGGAAAACAAAATACAAGACACCAATTAAGTCACTAATCACCAACTTTAATTGTCACAATTAGACGATTTGTAATCAACAAGATGGTCTCTTACAACAAATCAAATAAAAATTGTTCGCATCCAATATAAAATGTCAACTAATAGAGTCCCGCACAATTATAAAACACATAACGCTTCGCCACAATACTTCAAACCGGACTGTAATAAATCACCACTAAAACTGAAAAGTAAGCGCCGCTGAATGTCTATATTTATACCCCGTTGAACTTCAAGAACCATCCATACTACGCGTCAGCGTTACACTAGTGCGTAATTGCTTGCGGCCTTGACACAGTGCGCGCGAAGTCTGGAACAGTCTGGCTAACGCATGTTGAGATCACGTACGCACACAACATTATAGCCGGGGTCCGCAGGAATAGCCGAGTAACACGTACCATGTTCTGAAATGTCGTAACAATATGTCAGGAAGAATAAGCTATGTAGTGACTAAGAGACTGTCTCTGGAAGGGAAGAAGTTGCAAGCCCACAAACCTCAGGGTTGAGGAGAAAACAAAATAAGATATTGACGAGATGCAAGGTGGAGGAGGGTTCGATGTTGTTGCCGTGTTCACATGTAGATGTCGCATTATCCAGATACAGTAAACAGACAGGTTAGGATTGGCCGAATTCACAGCGTCGAATCGTTCTTTCTGAACTTTGAACTTTCGTTTGTTACACAAAGTTCTAAGAAACGCGTGTTGATTAATTGCCGCGTGGCGCTACCAAAAGTGAGCCTTCTCACTGTGGTTACCACCACCGGGGGGTGAGGGGCGGAGATTTCCACCAGCGGTGTATAATCGTAAGTAAACTGTTGCAGGAGGAGAAAACTGAAACTTAAGAAGTCAACTAAAGTAGTTTATTCAAAGCAAAGTAAATTCTAAACATCTGAATAACACATGAGTTTACGTGAATTAATTTACACTGCGTAGCAGAGGGCCGAGATTACACAGATCGACGTGAACTGTGTTTCATCACGCCGATCAACCAATACAATTCGTGCGTGTTCTTCTTTCACTCTGCACCATAATAAATAGCTGTAGTTAATAATTATGAGTAATAGTTTTGTGGCTACGTTTTAACCTGATTGAAAACTACTCGTATGTACCTTTAATACAGATTAGGCCTACATTCTTACGTAGGTGACACCATACAAGTAGTGAAACTAAACCGACACCGGAAACAGTAATATTATCACAAGTTTACTCTTATCCAAATCACATTTTGTCGACTTCTACTACTATTACTACTACTAGTTCTTCTTCTTCTTCTTCTTCTTCTTCTTCTTCTTCTTCTTCTTCTTCTTCTTCTTCTTCTTCTTCTTCTTCTTCCACCTTTTATTCTTCCTCGTCTTCTTTTCTATCTTTGTCTGTTCCTCCTCCTCCTCCTCGTTTTCTTCTTTTTCTTTGTTTTCTCCTCCTCATCCTCCTCCTTGTTTTCTTCTTTTTCTTTATTTTCTCTTCCTTCTCCTCCTCCTCCTCGTTCTCTTTTTTTCTTCCTCCTCCTTCTACACCTATCCCTCATTCCTCTTCTTCATCTTTTCACCTTATTTTCTTCTCCTTCTCCTTCTCCTTCTTTTCTTATTATTTTTCTTCTGGTCTTCATCGTTTTCCTTTGTTTTCTCTATCTCTTATTCCTCCTCCTTTCCTCCGCTTCCTCTTCCTTGTCCTCCTCCTCAGCAACGTCCTCCTTTTACGCCTTTCCACACTCCTCCTACTTCTTTTCTTCGTATGTTTTTTTTCTTTTATATCAGTTTCGAGATTCAAAATCAGACAGTTTCGACTTCACTTAATTCTTGTTTAAAATGTAACTACTCTTTATCCTCTATTTAAAATAAACAATAATTAGCAAAATTTGATAAATTGTACTAAATCGCATTTTAAACAAACGTTGATATTCAAAACTTATGTCGATCATTTCCAAACTACTGGTTCTTGTTCTTTCTTATAGTTCCATTCAATACCCTATAGGTTTATAGGTTATGTGTTATAGGTATGTTGTATTGGCCGAGAGCTGACAGTGGAGTTGCGTGAGTTAATGTGAACAAGATTCGTGTGCACGAGCCATACCAGACACAAGATACATATCGTGTGAGACAGAGGCCATTAACTGAGAAAAGCAAAATTAATGTATACCTTTAAAATATATAATGAGATACCAGATAGTTTTATACGTATACAATACAAAATGAAAAATTAACGATCACTATTGATTGTAAAGTGCGTATTTCTTGTTTTCCTAAATATCCTGTACAAAAACCCATGTTACTAATATGTATAGATACTGTTACGATGGTCTCCTTCATCCTCGTATGGTACAGTGGAAAACAAAATACAAGACACCAATTAAGTCACTAATCACCAGCTTTAATTATCACAATTAAACAGTTTGTAATCAACAAGATAGTCTCTTACAACAAATCAAATAAGAAATTGTTCACACGCAATAAAAATGTCAACTGATATAAAACACAACAAATTGTATTACAATTGTCCCGCATAATTATAAAACACATAACACTTCGCCACAATATTTCGAACCGCACTGGGTAATCGCTACTGAAACTCACTGTGTAATCGCCCGACAATAACTAACTTGACCGTCGCTGAATAGCTGTATTTATACCCTGCTGATTTCCAGAATAATTTGTTACTTTCGATGACGTGTTAAACAAACAGGCGCCCTCGAGAATCCACCATAACAGTGCCCTTGAACACACTGCGCTGACCGGTATGGTCTGGTATAGACCCGACAGTTGACGCGTAATTGTCTTTCACCGCAAAGTAGCAGCATTATGTACGCACACACACATTACAGCTGAAATATTCGAGAAACTTGTAGAACGTTCCGTATTACATAACACTTTTCCGCATTACGTAACAATATGAATTGAGTCACGTGATAATCTTAAAGGAATAGTGGATCCTTACAGTAAGAAAAATGTGTAGTACTATTATAACGGAAGGAGAAGTCTTGAGGATGCTGGAAAACAGTGAGATAGATACTACAGTATACTCAAAGCAGAAGATACAGTACGATTTATTAAGTGCACAGGGATTAAGACACGTGGAGAGAAATGCTGAGACAGGCAACCATAGAGACTCCTGTGTGGTGAACAGAACAGACGCTAGGCATTAGTTCTCCTCCGTGCAATCTTGTATTTGCTGTATAGCTCTGATAGCTTTATCACCGTTTCTATCTTTGTCGCAATGCCGCTTAGACCTTGCCGACGTTATATAACTAAATACTTAACAGATCCTTACATTTTATTACTTTATATTTTAAACCGCAACCTCTCCATCAGTACTCCTAGACAGCGTTCTTCTCCTCTTCCTCCTCCTCCTCATCTTCTCGTTTTTTTTTCGAATTAATGTTAAGAAACTTTTAGTTTACCTGTGCAAAGACGACATTTAAAACTTTAAAGATATTAGACTAAAGGAGTCGTGACATAGAATAACTGTAAGAGGAAATGCGTCCAGGCGAAACAGATAAAGGTAGATTAATATGCTCTGCCTTCGTTTTCTGGCGTGTGCATAATTGTTGTTTTTAAAAGGTGTTTTATAGACGGGGAAAGTAGAGGCGGCCACTAATGGCGGCTAGTACTGGCCATGTGGTCACTAACCGGTAAAATTTCTTATACACAAGGCAAGTACTGAAGTACTGACCGCCGCTTTCGCGTCTCTTCCGGCCGTCAGTACGTCTACATGAATGACCGTCACATCTATGCTCATATTTTTTCTTTTTTTTTTTAGTTTCATCAGGTTTTAACCAAAACTTTTAATAAAGAGTTTGATTAGACTTTTGACCGTCATGGCGGACATTCCATAGTAATTCAAAGTTTTGGAACTCTTCCAAAAATATTGTTATATCATCTGCACTCGCCTTTGTAGGTTTATTTTTTTCTTTTATTATATGGATGTTATCACTGTTAACACTAGAACTCATCAGAAACAACTACCACAACAGCGAGTAACAACAGACTGCTGCAAAGCAAATCCCGCCTGGCTCTACTGGCGGCCAATGCTTGTTATGACGGAAACTTCTGGCGGCCAGTCTCAACTAGCCACTGAAGACAAAAATACCTCTATAGACAGGGTAAGTGGAGGGAAAGTAGCTGGGCACCAGCACTGGCCTTCTCTACTGGCCGCCTCTACTTTCTCCGTCTATAATCACCTTTTAAAAATCACAAATCTCGTACCTAACATGTTGAGAGATTGTCCTTATTAAGAAAACTCAAACTTTATTTTATTAATTTAAAAATATTGTAATTTCTTTTATTTCTTCAATTATTTATAACCCTTAGTCTAACATACTGTTACGATATCACAGAACAGTCTACGTGTTTATAGAATGTTCCAGAGGAATCCGGCTGTAATGCGTGTGGCGTACGTGAATCTCGACGCATTAGCTAGACTGTACCACAAGCCCCGCGAACTGTGTCAAGGCCGCAATGAATTACGCTCTAATGTTTTCCTTTATTGTTAGCGCGCAGTAGGGAATATTCTGGTATTTCGGCGGGGTATAAATACAACTACTCAACGACGTTCAGTTCAGTTTGAGTTGCAAATTATTGGAGTACGGTTTGTAGTATTATGGAGAAGTGTTATGTGTTGTCCGGGACGATTGTAATACAATTGTGTTTTATACTAGTAGACATTTTTATTGTGTGTGAACAATTTTTATTTGATGTTTTGTAAGAGATTGTCTTGTTAATTACAAACTGGTTAATTGTCATAATTAAAGCTGGTGATTAGTGACGTAATTGGTGACTTGTAGTTTGCTTTCCACTGTACCATACGACGATCAGTAGACCGTCCTAACAATATTGTATGTATTGTTATATGTCCTAACAATGACGTATAATCGTATTGCACAATGGAAGCAAAATATAGACGCAATAAAGACACTAATTACCACCTTTAATTAGTCAAACATAACAATATATAATCAATAAGGTACACTCATACAATAATTCAAGTTACATTTGCCCATACTCAAATAACAATGTGAACTAACTATTGGAGTTCCGCACTAATTATAACACCATAATCACTTACTACTAGTCCGCAACAATCACTTGATCCGCACTCTACAATATCGCCTGGTGAAACTAACTTCTAAACCGGCCGCTGTTGCTTATATAGGATCCCACAGAGGTTCTAAAATAATTTTCCATCTTGCTGGCGGCATGCCGACTTAATTTCCGTAGTTAAGAGTGCTCGAACAGTCTGGAAGCTACTTTAGTGCACGGCCTTGACAGAGACACTGTACCTGGTCAGTTAGTCGAGAAACGTGTAGAACTTGTACGTAACTGCAGTTGCGGACTTTTCGCGAGCTTTACGTAACTATCACTATAATTGTCAAACGTAAAAGACCACTATAAAGATATTAGACTAAAGGAGTCGTGACAATACCCACGTTGATTTATGCAAGTGAGGCGTGGGTCATGACAAAAAAGGAAAGCGGCTAGATTTAGAGTGCTGAAATGCAGTTTCTTCGAAATACGTTAAATTATACATTGCAAGGTAGAATAAGGAATGAAGATATCGCAACAGAACTCGAAGTAAAGGACATAAATGAAATTATCGCAATTTACAGAAAACAATGGTGGGATCATTTGCAAAGGATGACAGAGGATCGATTTCCCGAAAGCGGCACTGAACTATAAAGCCATTGGTAGAAGAGACGTGGCTCGTCCGAGGATGAGATGAGTGCCCGAACAGGTTTATATAACCTAACCCTTGAAGGTGAGAAGAAGAAGAGTCGTGACACAGACAACCCTCTAAGAGAAAGTGTGTCCGGGCAAAAAAAAAGAATGTAAATTGATAGATAAGGTAGACAAAGGCTCTGCATTCGTTGTCTGGCGCGTCCATAATTGTTTTTTAAGGCAGCAAAAACGTACATGATTTACCTTTACCTCAACAGTGATTGTCCTTATGAAGAAAACTCCAACTTTATTTTATTAATTTACAAATTACATAATTCCTTTTTCTTTCTTAGTTTAACTTATGCACTGGCTTATAAATAGGCCTACGTTGAGTAATTAGAGAATTTCGCTAATGTTGTTGGGTCTTGTGGGATTGAGACCGCGGAGTTACGCCACTATTGGGGGGTACTTGTTACTTATCAAGGTCTAAGTTTTCCCGAAAATCTTTAGCTCATCTTTCACCTCTCTCATCATAGTCTATTACATTCCGTCTTTGGCTAGATGAAGTAACTGGCAATATTTTTTTTTATATCGTTCCAAATATTAGGTCACACGACAAGCCGACACGTGTTCTTTGATAGCAGGTGGGTGGTAGTCTCCCTAAAAAAAAATCGGGCTGTCGTGGGACTTAAAAATAGAAGTGTTAACTTAAAAATACCATTTCAAATTAAATGAAAAGTACATCATTTCAAAAAGATAATTTATTAAAATATTACCGTTAAAAATTAGGTTACAACTTAAGAAAATAATTACTAAATGTTTAAACATTTACGTACAATGCATATTAGACTTACCTTTCATTCAACAAATACTTTTTTGTTACATTGAATTCCTTGTAGCAGGAGGAATGGTAACCAATAATTTCATCGGTTACAAGTTGACCCGAAAATTCCAAACACAGGGATAAAAATTTGAGAAAATAAACAGAAACTAACAAATCAGTGGAAATAAAATCAAGCAAATTAATAATTCCGAGAGAAACGAGCAATAATAAAACATACAAGACAGACGAGATACCAAAACTACGAAATAATAGCCAACTAATACACAGAACAAAAAATAACAGAAGTTGGACTAAAGAACAACACACACAATTAACTAATTGAACGATGAATACAAATACAACGACTAAAGACAGTATTAATATCCCGTAAATGACAAAAAGACGAAAAAATGACGTTTATGTAAAATAACTATAAGTAGTGTAAGTAGTAAATAAGGTAAAACATTGTACAAATAGCTTTTATAAATATCGAATCTATGAGCGAGAAAGACGAAAACGCGCGTGGGATCGAACACGCGATTTTACGTTTGACCGCGCACAAAATTCAAACTTTAAATTAATAAACCTTAAACAGTGCGTAAATTAACGGAAAAGTGCGAAATAAATACCTAATAGTGCGTATAAATACGGAATAAAAAATATTACTAAAAAACAAAGAGTGATATAATGAAACATGAACATGTAAACAGAGAGGGGGAAATTGTTACGGATTCTCGTCGCATTACTTTCTGATGACGTCACATTCTACGGATTCACTCCCGTGTAAATTTTTTCCCTCTCCTCTGCTATAAGAAGTTAACACTTCAAAAACTAAATCCGTAATTAATTAGTCATAAAGAGCTAGTCAGTGTACAATGGACAATGACGCAAACACCAAACGTTTCAGTCACTCAGTACTGCTAAGTGGTTTTTAACTCTAAAAAATTATATTAACAAGGGCGGATTACGTCATAGGCCCACCTTCCCACCCATAGGAGCATAGTCTCTAATTCAGACATTAAAGCCAGGCTATGTACGTCTCCCACCATACATTCAGCACACGAGTTACACAAACGTTCAGATACGTATTCAATCCAAAATTCATCCGTAGCGTTTTCTAGCATCCTACACTTTAGACATTGAGGAAAATACGATACAAATATATTGCTCGCGATTGATAGAGAGGGAGTTAATATGATTTATTTAACACGATACATAAAGAGAAAAATTTTATTAAAGCCTTGTTATTAGGAAACCTGATACTTTCCCAATAACCGTATTTTCACATCGATTATCGGAATCGATACGTAGTGAATATCGCATATAATTTTATTTAGTTCTGACACTTTTTGCTACAGTATGTTTATTGATGTATATAATATATTAATATTTATAATAACTTTACCTCAAGATGTTTTTCCCTTTATTTGGAACATGTTTCGGGACACTTATTGTTCCCATCCTCAGCCTTCTTAATTTTGAATCTTGTGAAGTACTTGTGTGTTAGTTGGTTCTTGTTATGGTTTCCTATTGGTTTTTGGTATTTTAAATTAGTATTATTGTGTGTGATTATGGTGTGTATATCAGTATTTTGTGTATTTTCGATGTTGAGTGCTTTGAAAATTCTGTCATGTTTTGTATTGGTTCAAATATTGGTTTGTTTTGTGTTTCATCTTTGTATATTTGTAAATTTTCCCAAATGTTCATTATGGTGCCTTTGTGTGGTATGTGTTTTATTAGTGTCATGTTGGTTATGTCTGGGAATTCATGTACAGTGTTTATTGCATGTGTGGCCAAATTAGATTTATATATTTCTGGTTTTTTTATGCGTTTAGTCTTCAAAATAATGTTTTTTCACTGTTTTTTTTTTTTTTGTTTTTCCTGTGTAACATTTTATTTAGATAACATAAATTGTGAAAATTTATTTGTGTATGTTACAAAATAGCTTGTTGATTATTTTAATCCATTTGATTGTCATATATTTTTAGGAAAAATGTTTCCAGCAATAATATAACTCCGATGTGTGCCTGTGACGGCAAAAGTGGACGTTCTTAACATGAGAACTAAAAATACGCACGAAAACCAATATGCCTTTAACTTAGTACTCACTTTTTGTGAAATCAAAGTAAAAAAACAAAAATCGAAGTAAGGAGGGGTGTCTCCGAATCTCCTATATCTCCCACATTTCATACTGTTCCCACAAAATTCGCTTGCAGTAAGGTTTTTGAGATTTTACTGAATACCATAAAATAATATTGGCTAATTAATGAATAATAAATCTTGTTTTCATTTGTTAATGCATTTTTTGTTTTGTTTCTTTCTTACTACGTATTTAGAAATAATGGTATTTTTACTTTAATTTTTTTTTTTTTTTTTTGTTAAAAAACGTTATGTTCTTTTTATTTAATTGACTCTCTTTCAAGTACTGTGTATAGACAATAAACGTCATATTTTCCTTAACCATGGCTTTTGTTACTTTAAACTACTTTAAACAGAAAGCTAAAAATCAAAACCATTATTACCTAACCAAACAACGCGTATCATCGCTTTACATTAAGCAATAGAATAATTTACAGTTAGTACACTACTTCTTCTTCACATCGTGGTATATCGATACAATCGCATATTGGAAACATCAAAAATGTAGTGTGGGTACGAATATTGGGAAAGTTCCGGAAATCACCTTCTTTTGTCTGCAATCTACTAGGAGGGTGGTGGTTTGGGGTCCAAAGTAAATTCGATTTGCATTTTATAGCTTTTTTTGTATTATTAAATTGACCTAAAGTTGTTTGACATGTAGTCTGCCAGCTAGTTACACAATAGCACCCCTTCCCGGATTTAGTCCGATACCGGTCTCGATTCAGACGTCAACTGAACACGAGAATTTTGTCCGCTATTCCCGTACTTCAACGTCCATATGAGGTTTAAGCCTTTCTAGTAGACCTACGTGGAGTCTACCTTTCGGTCCATACCTGTGAGTCCCCTGAACAGAGTTGACCACCTGGTAGTTACAGAGAGGCTTGGCGCCATCAGACGGTGATATAAAATTAATTGTTGGTACGAAAAAACAAAACAAAACTTGTAAGACAGTTTTAATAGACACAGAGGGGAAGAGATGGTGTTGATGATGATAATGATATCGACTGAGATGATCTACTACTCAAGATACCCACTCCTAACCGTGATACCATGATATTTCACAACCCACGAGTTCTAAAGTTTCCATTCGTTTCAAATTAACAACCCCCCCCCCCCGCAATACACAAATCAGCCACTAGCCGATAGTTTAATGCAATGGCTTGTTGTGGCCATTAAATTCACGTCTGTGAGTGATGACATAGAATCTGACCAGTATTCCTAATATTAACCCTGGCAGGTAACAAATTATCGTGCTCCGGTTACACGTTGACACCGATTCCATTACCCGCCGTTGAGTATCGGTATCGTGTTCCGCTGACCGTGACATTTAACCCCGCTGATTACACCTATTATATAGTTCCCACTAGACTAAATATCCTCTTACACAAACGCGTCCGCGTCCCCACAGACGTACACACACATACGGGGGTGCGTGTGGATCAATCCTCCCATCCAAAGCTTATAAAAATTAAAATTTTTGCAAACCTCCGTAATCACTTTACGTAAGCTTATTTCTAAGCTAATCGCGTGAGTCCATAATCAGGCTTATAAACCTACTCGCTGTTACCCGTGGCTTCGCACGCGAATACTTGACTTTTAATAAGTACTTAAATATAATTTTTATTGTCTATGTTTATATGGCGTTCTGTCAGCTCGTATAATAATGTTGTACTCATCAGTCAAATTTTCTCCAAAGCTGTTTTCAACACTTGTACTATTTTAACTTGTACTAAATTATTATGTTGGTGCAATAGCCTTTGGAGATTTAAAAATACCCGTTTATAAAGCCTTTGGAGATATTTATAAAGTACCTGTTAAATCAAAAACGCTAAATTCCTTATTTTAAGTGTTACTGTCTTAGAAGCATTGTATAACGCATTAAACGTTATGTTTTCCTCAACCGTGGCTTTTATTTATTTTATTTTTTTTTTTTTTTGCAGTAATGTAAAAACCAAAAACCGTTGTCACCTAATCTCACAAATGAAAAGAACACGTATTTTCGCTTTGCATTAAGTAATAGGAGAATTTACAATTAGTACACATCTTCTTTTCCATATCGTAATATATCGATACAATCGCACATTATATAAAACATCGAACTTGTACTGCAGGAATGGTTAAATGTACAGTTCCGATACCGCTAAATAGCTTTTGTTTATTTACTTGTTACTATGGTAATTAATTCTGGTATCCATGGTGTTTTTGACATCTTTATACGCGCCAACAAAAAGGCATAATTAAAACAGCCTAAATCGTGCGAACGGTGCAAAATATCAAATGCTAAGTTAGACAGTATTTTTTGCCTCATGTCAAAGGTTACCTGTGCAAAATGTGGTGGCAATCGGTGTAACTGTGTGGATTTGTACTCAGTACACATAAATTCTCAGACTTTGAGTGAATATATAATATATTCAAACACTTTTTGCTACAGTCTGTTTCTTGATGTATATATATTTAATATTTATAATCACTTTACCTCAAGATATATTCTCCTTATTTGGAACATGTTTCGGGTACCATCTTGTACACATCCTCAGCCTTCCGGATTTTGTGTCTGGTGAAGTACATATGTGTTGGTTGTTTATTATTGTGGCTTCCTGTTGGCTTCTGGTACTTTAAATTGGTTTTATTGTGTGTGATTGTAGTGTATGTGTTAGTATTTTGTGTATTTTTGATGTTGAGTGTTATATTTATTATTGCAATAAATGTTACATAGGACAAACAAAAAAACAACTGAAAAAACGTTATTTTGAATACCTAAACCCATACAAAAACCAGAAATATACAAGTCTAATTTAGCCACACATGCAATAAACACTGGACATGAATTCCCAAACATAACCAAAATGACACTAATAAAACACATACCACACAAAGGCACCATAATGAACATTTGGGAAAATTTACAAATATACAAACATAAAACACAAAACAAACTAATACCTGAACAAATACAAATCAATACAGAACATGACACAATTTTCAAAGCACTCAACATCGAAAATACACAAAATACTAACACATACACCACAATCACACACAATAAAACCATTTTAAAGTACCAGAAGCCAACAGGAAGCCACAATAATAACCAACCAACACATATGTACTTCACCAGACACAAAATCCGGAAGGCTGAGGATGTATACAAGATGGTACCCGAAACATGTTCCAAATAAGGAGAATATATCTTGAGGTAAAGTGAATATAAATATTAAATATATATATATATATATTGTAGAAATAAAAGGAATTTCAGTACTCGAAAATTAATGAAATAAACTTACAGCTTTCTTAATAATTTCAACGACTCAATAATTAATACACCATAGTTTAATTATTTTAAATTATTTTCAAATAGGCATCATCATCAACATCATCATCATGACTTATAGTGTGTCTATTAATTGGCTTACTGTTAATTATCTTCACACAATTCTTTACACGCACGCTTATTCACTTTCACACTACACTGTAATGCTGTATTTTTTTATCGTCTTAAACTACCTAACGTGCAGTACCTGTCCTAATAACAATAGTGTCTTATAACATTCAGACCCCTTTGCACAGGACCCCAACTAAGGCTTATTGTTAATATGTCCCCATATATTCACACACAGTGTGAATGTTTGTCTCATTGCAATATGGAAACCTATTACCGACAAAGAGATACACAAAGAGGTTAACGTCACAAAATGGTTTCCTCTCTTTGAAACAGACGGCTTTGTCGTCGCCACCCAATACCGGAGTATTGTTACAAATTTAGTGTCCTCCTCCTGGAGTCGTCAGTTTTTCGACTGGTTTGTACCCCCCCCCTTGACCGCGGTGCGTACGTTATGGTGCCTCTCACAGGTATACGGGACCTACAGTTTAACGCCGGATCAGAACGGCATAGTTGGGGAGGGCTTATACTAGGCAGGATAGCTCTCGCTGGTTTGCCATCGCCTCGCGAGGAGGAACGGTCGTATTTAAAAACAGATGGCCCGGCGGGAACCGAACCCGCGCCGACAGTGTAGCAGCGCCACACGCTAGCCACTACGCCACGATTGTTCATTTAGTATAAGAAATATAATATATATTCAGAACTACCAAACTACAATGCAGTCTGTAGGACATGCAACAGATTATCGGAAACAGTAGACCACACGAACAAAGGATGCCCTAGTTTAGCTAACACTGACAAAGGCATAATTTAACAACACAGATAATTTACCAAGCACTAGCTCTTATGTACTTTCGCTAGCTTCATTCTTGTAAAGCTCCTCATTCTTTCAGTATCAAAATCTACCTACTTTTGCTTTCAGTCGTCGCCAAATTTTTGCAAAATTTTTCCTTTCCTTTTCTCTGTCTCTTTTATTTATCCCCGTTTCTTGCAGAACAGGCACTCTGAAACATACAGACTTCCTTGACTTGATTTGTAGTGTCTAATTTTGTGTTTTATTGAGAGATTCTTTTATACTGTATTATATCTTCTACAGTTAGTTATTTATGTCATACCGTTATTTAATTGTTTTTAATTAATTTTTAATAGACAGCGTCGTTATCGTTCTGCTTCTCGTATTGGCAGTCGTATACGTGTGTTACGTGTACGTCTATTTTATGTTGTCTGTGACGACCTTAAAGTAGTAGTAATTCCTGATGATGAGGCATGTCTCGCAACACGCTGTGATTAGTACTAAACGAGTTCACAGGACGCGTACAACTGGTAAATTTAAAATTGTATTCATCAACACCTCAACTTCACGTTTCAGGTATTTTTCCCTGTTACGGTCCCCGTTTTTATGTTTGATACACCTAAGATTTATCTTCCTTTTACTTTATACGTTTCAGCTTTTAAACGTAACTTTTTGTCAATACTTTTAAATGTTAATTCTATTTAATTCAGTTTTCTTTTATTTTCTCATTTAAATTAAATATTTAAAGTTATTTTCTTATTATTTCGTTTCTCATCATATCTCTCTTGTTCTATGTTTCTCACTTCTTAGAAACTTCGTTTCTTGAGTTTTTTACGTATTCTTCTCTCTTGTGCTTTCCTTATAACCCAGATTTCACTGCCCTGTATAAGTGCAGGTACTGTTGACGTCTTACACAATTTGAGCACCGTCACTTTTCTTGTTTTATTTTTCAGACATCGGCCGATTGTACCACATATGTTATTAAAACATTCGGCTTACATCTTTACTTTAATCATAATAAAATAAGAATATTTTCTTAACTAATAGATTCATAAGTAAGAATCGCATCCGAAATCCTTGAAATCGTCGTCATCGTCACGCCAAGGATTACGCCCTAGACCTGTTCCGGAACCCATCTCCTCCTCGGTCTACTGACATCTCTTTTCCCAGTAGGGTGATAACCCAAGGTAGCCACGGGTGGATGGATATCAGGCATGCGGTTCAAGTGTTCACATTATCTCCTTTTGTGGCCTTCAATCTTCTGGTGCAATGATACAATGTTTAAATCGCGTCTAGTATCCTCGTTCCTTTTCCGATTCAGGACAGAACAGCCTTGCGTCCTTCTTAAAAATTTCATTTCAGCGTCCTGAATAACCTGTACGTCCCTTTTACCAAGAGTCCATGTCTCACTAGCATACAGGAATGTGGGGACAGCCACAGTTTTGTAAAATTTCATTCGGGTATGCTTCCGTGTTTTATTTTTTAAGTACCTATGAATCGTTCCATACATGCGTCTTGTCTTAAATTTCCTTAGCTTACTACCCCAATTAATATCGGTTCCAGTGAGATATCACAACCCAGGCAATTAAAATGACTAACCTGATCCAAAATATGATTATTCACGACTATCTTAGTTTTTATAGGATACTTGCCCGTAAGTGCCAAAGTTTTCTATTTTGTAGCAGAGATCTGTAGCCCATACTCCTGTATGATGCTATTAAACTTAAATATCGCCCTTTATAACTGGTCTTCTGTTTTCTATAACATTATCTGAAGTGATATTTCCGAGTCAACTTTAGCACTTATAATATTGTTCTAAGGCTTTCACGGTCGGTGTCAGTTGTATTAGAAGTGTGTACCGGGCTGTTTGGCCGTGGTTCAGGTTTACAGACAAACCAAACGTTTCAACAGCACCACTGACTGCCATCATCAGTGAAATTCGAGTCTACCTGAACGCGGGTTGTTAAACGTTAGGCCCACAGTACTGTGTTAAAGGCTGGAACATCGGTTATCAGTGGTGCTGTTGAAACGTTTGGTTTGTCTGTAAACCCTGAACCACGGCCAAACAGCCCGGTACACACTTCTAATTTAGCACTTATACTTAAAATGGCTTATCTTTTTAATAGACTCTTTTTAAAAACGGTAGCCTCGGCTTTTCCAGCGCTTCCATTGACGCTACGCCAATGTCCTCATTTCGTTTTTCCTACATTTATTTTCGTTCTATCCTTGATAAAGAAAATTTTGAGCGTTTATATACCACATTAACTGAACGGTAGCGTCAAATCGTGTAAGTCACTTACTAGTGTTGACACAGCGACACAATAAGGCCAGAAGGCACGTGGCGCGTCCGTCCTACATGTGCAATGACGCGAACAAACTCTACTCTACAATTTTGGTTGTTTACGGTTATTGAGTTCCGCTGCTGTTACCTTTACCGCCTATACTGCGATAAACCGAGCGAATGAATACGTTTTGGGAAACAGTGTACGTTCCGGCCGTCATATAAACAAGTTATAATACACTTACACAACAATCAAAACTATATCCGAGAGTAAATCAGAAAGTAAAGTCATCATCATCATAATACTCAAGGTTTAAACCAAGAATTGTTCGTTCCGGTCTCAAATAGGCAAATATTACAGCTGGTGACTCCAGCGCTTCCTCGGACGTCCCACACCTCTCCGTCCCCTCGGCTTATGGTTCCATAGTTGTTTGGGGATGCGGCAGTCATCCAATCGGCAAAGATGTTCCCACCAATTCAGCCGATACTGGGCGATCCTGTCGAGTATACTCATAATATTCAATTCCTGCCGTATAAAACTGTGTTTCTTCTATGATCATGTAGAGTATACCCTACCATGTGCCTGAGAAATCTCATTTTACCCGGTCCAAGGTCAGGCCTGTCGCATCCAAGCCCTTGAAATGAGAAAAAGTAAAGTAAAATTTTAAAATTGCCTTTTCTTCAATGTAGTCCACACAGTAACACACACACACGAGGTTTGATCACGTATTTCATGCAGTTCTTGTTCTTGGTCTTGTTCTTCTTCTTCTTCTCTTCTTCAAGGATTAGGTTATATAATCCTGTTCCGGCACCCATCTCATCCTCGGACGACCCATGTCCCTTCTATCAATTGCTTTATAGTACAGTGCCGCTTTCGACAATCGATCCTCTGTAGCTATTTGCAGATGATCCCACCATTGTCTTTTGTAAATTGCAATAATTTTATTTATGTTCTTTACTTCGAGTTCTGCTCTGATATCTTCATTCGTTATTCTATCTTGCAATGTATAATTAAAGTATTTCGAAGAAACTGCATTCCAGCACTCTGAATCTTGCCGCTTTCCTTTTTTGTCATGACCCACGCCTCACTTGCATAAATCAACCTGGGATTGTAATCGTCTTATAAAATTTAATCCTTGAGCTGTTGTCTTGCAGTCTTGTTTATTATAAAAATTACGCCTTCATTCATCGACTACTCCCTTCAAAATAGTCTCAGTCAAATTTAACGTGATTAAGAATGAATTTCGTTTACCAGTCTTTAAAATATTTCAAGCATGCACTTTTTGATACAGCCTTGAGTTCGCTTAGCGATTTTCGTTTTACGTCTTCAACGGTTGCAAAACTGTTGTCCTTTCGTGGAAATTATCACTATTGGGAAGAAGAAAGATCGCGCTGGGACACATCTGGTGAATACGACAGTTGCCGTGTCATCAGCAAGACGTTTTCTTCTGCCCAGCCTGACAAAATTCTTAACAAGCAATGACGTGCGTCCAGGCGCATTATCGGGCTGCAATTTTCAAATATTATTCTTCCGTAAATCTGGCCGGTTTCTACGAATAGCTTCATACAAATGGCATAAAAATATTCGAATAGTACTCTTTATTTACCACTGCGCCTAGCGATGAAATTTCGTGGAACACAAAAACATAATCTTCATCTGACAACCACGATCTTCAACTCATTTACGGCAGTCTTTAAAACTTGTACACCGTTTGTTCACGCACAGCAGTCTCGCCAGAAGCCTTATGAACACGTTTACCAGGACGGAGCAGTTTATCTCGCAGTCTACACAAAATTTAATCCATGTTCTTCAATCTTGCATTGTAGAATGACAAAAAATCGGCTAATACACCTAAAAACGACTTACTCAATTAGCTGTGAAATCTAAACTATGCATCAAATAAGGCTACAATTTTAGACCACTAACATGTGTACCAACGTCATGTAAAAAACGTTTTTTAATCAGACACTTGTAGCGGTGTAAATTGCAAAACTGCACGAACGTTTTGATCAAACCTCGTATATATGAATTGTAAGAATAGATTTCTTCTGCAAGTATAATATTTGAAGTTTTATTAGTATAAAACTAATAAAGTGTAAAACCAGACGCAATTTCACAGAGTTTTCTGTATTTCAAAGGTTTCATTGTGAATTAATAAATTATTGATTTTGATTCAATTGTAATATAAATTAACGAATTAGCCCATAATCGTCTGGGTTGAAGAGAAGAACAAGAAAAGAATAGCATGCATACATAATTCTCCTTACAAAATAATTGCGCAAACAAAAGTTTCACGATAAAACATAATCTCCTGCACTGCGTCACGACTGTGTCAAACACATCGCGTACATTTCCAATATTAAGATGATTTATGACGTATAACGCTACCTGCCAGACGTGACACATTATAACAATGCGATCTGAACGCAATGCGACGACTGCAAAGTTAACGTTAAAATTGAACTTAAAGAACGATATTAAAGTATTCATAAACGACGGCTGAAAATGGAAATTCTGATCTAAGCGTATCATGCGCCGTAATATTAGAACAGAGTCAATCACATACTGTCTGGCCACGACTGGATGATCGAGGCTGCTCTCCCCCACCACGCGGTCGCTTGTAAGCGAGGAAGGGTGAAATATGTGTACTAGCCGTTTGGTTTACTCCCACTTAGCCTACCGTAGTACCCGGCCATGCTTCTCCCACCTTACACAATGCTCAATCATCGAATCGCGGCCAGACAGTAAACGCCAAAGAAATGGATAGCCACATTTGTTATTAACATTGTCATTATATTAGTATGTTATATTATTAAATTCATCATCATCATCATCTTCTTCTTCTTCTTCAAGAATTTAAACCAAGAATGGTTAGTTCCGGTCTCAAATAGGCAAATATTAGAGCTGGTCACTCCAGCGCTTCCTCGGACTTCTCACACCTCTCCGTCCCCTCGGCTTATAGTTGCATAGTTGTTTGGGAATGCGACAGTTGTAACTTATAATATTCAGTTCCTGCCGTACATCTGTGTTTCTTCGATGATCATGGAGAGTATACCCTGCCACGTGCCTGAGAAATCTCATTTCAGCCGCTTGGATGCTACCGGCCTGGCCTTTCGTTAAAGTTCAATTCTTAGACCCGTAAAGAAGTATGGGAAGAGCCATCACCTTGTAGAATTTTAGATGTATTTTACTCCTCTTCAGTCCGGTAAGACAGCCAGTTTATGGGAGAACACCCAGACAGAAAATCGGGCCGGACGTTAAGCCTGAAGGTGGCAGTCCCACCATACGTCTTACCCTGCGTTATGCAGTAAGTAACATACCCAGAGGACATATTCACTAGTAAATTGCCTCAAATGAGGACTAGCCGGACGGATTTTATTAAGTTGGACGGCTGGAAATACATGTCCTCCGCCTACCTTACAAACTTCTTGTTGCTCATCATCATTCCGTTAGGGCTTTGAAAATTTATTCCGTAGGATGCCTAATTTATTTATTAGCAGGCGTTATGGCCTAGTTCCCGCTGCACTGAAGATGGCTGCCGTGAATGCAGGCGAAACGTTTGGCATTTTGACCAACGCAAATATTAGACCACGGCCTAGTAGCCCCGCCAAACGAGATCAATCACCATGACAACTCCGGCCCGTTAGAATCTAGTAGCCGAGACAAACGAGATCAATCACCATGACAACTCCGGTCCCTTAGAATCTAGTAGCCCCGACAAACGAGATCAATCACCATGACAACTCCGGCCCGTTAGAATCTAGTAGCCCAGACAAACGAGATCAATCACCATGACAACTCCGGCCCGTTAGAATCTAGTAGCCCAGACAAACGAGATCAATCACCATGACAACTCCGGCCCGATAGAATCTAGTAGCCCAGACAAACGAGATCAATCACCATGACAACTCCGGCCCGTTAGAATTTGCAATTTTTATTCCTGCCTGGGAGTTTGGAATTTTTGTTCAATGTAGACGTAGGTCAAGCTCTGAAGGTAAAATAAAGGGGAATGCTCATAAAATAAAGTTTTATAAAGTTCGCTCTTCGTTGTAAGCACCGGAACCATGCGCCCATAGTAAAGGAGACTACAGACCGTTGAAATTCTGAGAATTGAGATTTCTTCGATCGGTCAAAAGTTGTACAAAACTCGAGAGTACAAGAAGTAGTGGCGTACGACAGAAATTAAGTGTACAACCGGTCACAGAAATAACTTCATGGTGTAAAGAAAGATGCAGGGACGATGTTATGCATAAATCCCTGGATAGAATAGCGAGACAGGATATGAGCTATAAGCCTGTGGGAAAGTAAAGTGTTGAGAGACTGAGGATATGATGGTAAGGCGTAACAGGCAGAAATTCCTAATCCTTACAAGTAATGAAGAAGAAGAAGAAGAAGAAGAAGAAGAAGAAGAAGAAGAAGAAGAAGAAGAAGAAGAAGAAGAAGAAGAAGACGAAGAAGACGGTCGTAGTAGTGTGGGGACATGGTCATTACCATGTAGACAAGATACAGGGGATAACTACGATAGACAACAGCTAACCAGCTGTTCCTTGACCTGTTGCCAGGCACCCCGCATGGAGGCGGCTTGCAGACCAGCGTCTGCCAAAAGCGCAGTTCAGACAGATCAGAATCAGCTCGAGTCGCCTCGGGTGCGCTCTCGTCCTAGGGAAACCTCGAGCTGTGCACGTGCCGCCTGGGCGTGGGCAGCTCACCGTTCCGGCCGACGCCTGCTACGCCATGGTCTTAGCTCCTGCGGGTTAAACATTAAGAGAACAACGGAGCCGTATAAAAGGCAGGGCGCACATTGACGCGCAGGTGACATAGGCAGGGCAGCACAGTCTCTGTGATTCCATCTTTGCAAGGGGAGTCACGCGAATTGAGACGCAGAGCAGGGCAGGGCAGCACTGCGCCACACGTGGCCAATCCCACACTTGTGGATGTGACACAGAAAACGTGTGACACGTGTGATATTAGGTTGAATCATGCTATGGACTTCTTCAAACTCCGCTCGATTCAGACGGAAATAGTTCACAAATCGTTCATTAGAGAATTCTCTTGTCAGTGCGAATTCCCCGTGAGTTCTTCTATCTTTCATGTACTCACTTTTCCACAGCTTTACCTTACTTGACTTCTGATAGAGTAATATTAATATTTCTAACTCGGCATCCGAATCTGACTCAGAGCTCAAATCAAGGTATTCCGCCAACATGTTTTTGGTTACACGATTTTGATTACACGCACAAAATTTTGGTTACAACACTGCTCCTACCTTCATCAACCTCCCGCACAAAACTGCTGTCCAATATACGTGGACAACTGTGCCACACAGTTTTTTTCGTGCTGCCCTTACTGCGCCACGCAGCTCAATGTGCGCCTTAGCTCAGACCTACAGCCACTCCGGTGTACCTACACGCTTAACTTTCAAAATAATAAAATTAAACAGGTTGCAACTGCTCGATCCTTTTTGGCTGAACTGTCGCTCTAGGTATGGGAAACTGCGAGGAATGCAAGTGACGCCTTGCGGGAGCCGTTCCTCTAGACATGGCAGCTTATGGGTCCGGCCGATGACGCCATAAGGCGGCCGAGCCTATTGTCCACGACAGAGCGGCTCTAAGCTTCTGTAGCTGAATTCTTAAGGCTAAAATCTGTTGCAGGCTAGTAGTATTAAGTATCAGGGTAGCACTGAATCGGATAGCAAAAGTAGCGCACAACATGGCATAATGTAGAACAACACAAGCCAATGAAGTGGTTTACAAGAACAGAAGTTTGTTCACTTTCCGAAATATATTTCTTCAAAAACGTGAAAGCAATTTATACAAGTTTTATTTGTAACATTTATAATTACGTATTTAGAAAGTTGGACCACTTTAAGGAAGCAGAAAAAGAAAATCTTGAGGTTTCGGGATGCTGGGCTGAAAAAGGTTACTAAAGATACGTGGACATAAGAAATATTGAATTTGTAAGCTCTGACAAGAGTTGGCGAAGGGAGCGCACTGTCGGAAAAATTGTGGAACAAGAAGCAATACAGAGTTGGTTATCATTTGCGACAACATTCGCCTGCTTCACTACCTTGCTTGAGGGAGTAATGGATAGACGTAGTATTAGGGGCAAACCAAGACAATACTATGCGGATGAGATCAACAAAGGAGCAGACCCGCGAGACCGTCCGGACCGATGCAACATAATCCCAGCAAATTCAGGAAAGTGAAATCATAAAAACTATTTACGAGTATATCGTATAAACTATAAAACAAGGAAATATTCTTTTTAATTGCTAACTACCAAATATCATATTTCAAAATTTATATTTTTCAAACTCAGAATTTTTCAGCTATAAACTGTAAATATTTTATATAAAAAAAAACAATTAATATTTTAATTCATTCAATCAAAATTTATTTCTGCTAGTGCAGTCAACTTCAAACCTCTTACCTTGCAAATATATATATATATATATATATATATATATATATTCTATTAGTACTATCTGCTCACTAATGATAAAATGCCTCCGTAGTCATTCTCAGTAATCTATTTCCGGACAAAATCTATCTGGTTCTTTATACCACTTGCAAAGCGTTGTCAATGCTTTGTATTTAAAATAAATCTACAGGGCGTTTCGCCAGTATTACTGCTGAGTAGTGCGAGATTTCCGAGATGAATTTTATTTAATCGTATAACAGTCACGTTGGATAACTTTAAAGTACGGAATATTTTCCAGCGTGTACCAAGAAACCCGATTAAACGGCCGATAGTTGTAGTGGCTGAAATATTTCTGACACAGCATGTCAGCACTTGACGCTTTTAGACGCACCATTCGCCAGTAATCAAGTGGGCGGTCATGCGTTGTTTCCAAGGAATTCAGTGCTACCACCTCATTGCTACGGTAACTTAAAAATGTTAATAGTTACGTGCACAAACCGATAGTGTTATGTGAATTAGTCCAAGCACCATTTCTCTGAACAGCAGGTAAAATGTGTTTAAAGTTATAACTATTAGAACTATAATATCACAAACTTTACGCAGTCTTTCACATTTTATCTCATTACATCTCGTTATATCTCATTATCATTCTTCTCTCTCTCTCTCTCTCTCTCTCTCTCTCTCTCTCTCTCTCTCTCTCTCTCTCCCCTCTCTATCTGTCTATCTATCTATCTCTATATCTATTTATCTACCTACCTCTCAACATTTTCTATATGTGTCTCTCCTCCTCTCTCTCTCTTTCTCTCTCTATCTTTCAATAAATAAATATATATTGTAGCGTGACAGAAAATCCACTACATTTTAAGTCATGTGAAATCATAAAGTTTAATTACACCAACAAATGTTATAATAATATTGAACGACATTTAAATAAATCAGAGGAATGAACCACAATAAAATAAAAATCCTCACTACATTATATATAAAAACCACTGTGTTAAAAGAAACCAAAGAAAGTATTGAAGCAACTCATCAACTCATTGTATAATATCAGTAAGTTACCCAGGAAGCTCAGAGCAGTAAACCAGTTATATAAGACCATATCTAGGAAAAAGAGACTCAATTAAAGAGTGGTGAATACCAAAATATCCCAAAACCAAGAAGAGGGAAGAATAAAGTTTGCTGATCAGGAAGAAAACAATACCCTGAAACCTATATAGAAGAATAAAGTCAGTTCAGTGAATAAATTAAATACTCCAAACTAAACCTCAGTCGTTATAACACCAAGTACCTTGGTTTACCCAAGAATGAGGAAGGAAGAACAGAAGAGTGAAGACTAGACGAGGGACAAGAATGAAGACTAGAAGAGGGACAAGAATGAATACCAGAAGGAAGATACGAAGAAGGACAAGAAAGAAGACAGGAGGAGAGGAAGAAATAGTATGAAAGAAACACCGTAGTAAAACCTATTATTATAACTACCATCAACCCTAAACCCACCAAAACTATGCAAAAGAAAGTATAACATACCCAAAATCTTATAAAATGTAATTATTGAGAAACTAAAGTGTTGTATAGCGTTATAAGAAGTGCACCGGCTAAAGCTATTGTGTAATAAAGAAAATAAACTAGTCTTAACGGTCCATGATTACTAAAGGTCTGGTCTGAGATAATAAGACTCAAAATATCAGAACCAACAGTGAAAGTGAATTTGTGTAAGTGTTTTTTAAAAAATGCAATAAACTTAAAGTTGGTGATACTATAACTTGTCAGTATGCTATATCACAACTTTAATATCTAATTATAACCAGCATAATAAAATAATAAAATGGAAGATTTCCAGTATTTTATTACTTTAATGTAAATCTTTATTTACAAGACATTTGTAAAAAATGATAATAAATAGAGTATGGGAGTTAATGTTTACTGATGTAGGGGATCACAATAATAATGGTTTAAACCAGAGAGGACTGGTATTAATATAGTATTAATAAGTGTAAAATGTTTAAATAGACTGTTATTTCACAGTCCTAAAATCAATGTGTTAAATAAATGTATTTGTAAGGTTTATTAGTAAATAAGATTTATGTTATGTGTTTTAAAAAGAATTATGTTTGATAAATAATAACCTACATACCAGTAATAATGTTCTAATAGGTATGCTATGTTAGCTCAAAAATGGTTAAAAGATATATGTTCAAACCATATCTGCAATATGTTAAATTGTGCAGATTGCTAAACAATGTTCATAATTAATTATTTTAATAACTGTAGTGTTAATTAACTACTACACAACACAATAAGTTATAAATCATGTTATTTTCATATAATTGTAATTATGTAAAGTCAGAGGAGGAATTAAGTTTAAATTATTTGAGAAAGAAAGAAATATAAAATTCTAAAATCTAGGCCATTTTGTGAAATCAGAGAACCAATATAAAATAGTATAATTCACTTATAAATCCTGTAAAATACCAAGATTTATATAAGATAACACAATTAACCACTACTAGGAATGATCCTATGAATTAAAATGATAATAAGGAAATATACCTTAACATTTTGTAAATTGTCAAAATATATAAATTAATTAATTTTAAAGAGCAATGTCAAATTTACAGATTAACACAAAAAACCAGTTCAAAGGTGTAATTTATATGTATTTAAGGAAAGGAAGAGGAATATGACTAATTAAAATTTATTATAATAGTATTAATAATATTTAAAATGGAGGGAATTTTGTATAAAGACGGAAATCCAATTTTGAGCCTATATTTCCATAAAGTAAAGAAATTTGTTAATTTCCACAAAATGTCTACAAATATGGACTATAATACATCAATTTAAAGGGAATGAGATGGTTAAACCAATAATAAGGTTAATAATTCATAAAAGTGAGGAATAAAATAGATAAATTCCATATATAATGTAATATTTTATCATGTATACAGGTAATCGAATATGTTAACAATACTTTTTCAAAGATTAACTGGGCCAGATTTATGACCAAGTTAATTAGTCTTTTGTTGAATATCAAGCTGGACAGTTGTGTGAAGAACGTTTCTTTAAATCGAATTGAAAATGATACTAGTGTTTAGCCATTGAAATCAGTGAAACGAGAGTTAGGCGGTTTAAACACTTTTTAAAGCTAAAGTTGTTAATACATTCACGACAATAGTGAAAACAAACACTTAACTACATAATACGAGTGATAGAAACAAGTAAAACACTATATCTCAACTGATATATTCTGTAATTCCTAACCAATAACTTGAAAACTTAACCGCAGAAGTTGAACACATAGAAAATAAATTAACTAACACAAGTTTACACAGAACACTTCACCAGAATACACCAAATAGATTAACAGACATATTACACCAGTGCGGGGACATTTTAGACCTTGATGAAGGTAATTTTATAGCAATTTTCTGACACGACGCATATGCAGTAACCAAGACCAACTCGAGTAGCGGCCATCTTGAAAACGAAGTCGGCTAACCATATCGCAGTGACGTCAGTCTTCATTGGTTTGACAAAACATTTATATTCAAATATTATATACTGAAATTATTTAAATACTATTGAATAGTAATTATTGTATTTATTTTTAATTGTTAATGTTATACTTTCTCGTCACCCTTCTCTGACTATTAATCCATAATCGCTCAAAGAACCTGTCTTTTAATATAATATAACATAAAATTTTGTTCTGTATGACACAATCGATAATTCCTGAGACAGAGTCGATAATTGCTCTCCATCGATAAAATATCGATTATTTATTTAAAATTGTCAATAAATCTTTATATTTCCATTATTTTGTATCTGTACTTATTTCACAGGGTAATTTAAGGGTATTTATAAGGCTGAAGGAATTAAGTGAGAAGAATATATTCTATTTTGAACAAGATATTGGACCAGTCAGAAAAGTCACCAATCGATTATTACCTGGAGTTAATCTATTTAACTCCAGACTTGGTGCAAATCTTCAAGAAGTGCTCGACGGTCAATAAATACCTACCTGTTATTAAAATTTTACCAGAACCTTTTAAAAAACATATTTATCTCTTATACATACCTCTATAAACATAAACAAAATTATTTTATTATTTGAAAATTCTATAATTAGTGAATTTTCCGTATACATTTTATTCTTTTGTAACGACCGGCATACAGCGGTCTGGTGACCAAGTGGCTAGCCCAAACAGTGGGGCTTGATTTGATTACACCACAACAGGGTCTTGTTACAAAGTGGCGTCCAACTTAGAGGGCTTAATAATCTAAGCTTGGCAGCGATTAATAAATAGAGGCAGAGAAAAATGCAGAGACGAGCTACCTCGAAAAAGAGGGCGGCAGAGGCCGAGAAAGAGATTGACATGGGGGATAAGGAGGCGGCACCCGTTGAAGACCCAGAAGTGTTAGTGGCCCAGGGGGAACCAAAACAACCCGTACCACCAGAGGAACAGCCGGAAGTAACGACGCGAACAGGGGAAATCAATATCCCAGAAAAGGAGAAAACTTCACCGATAGAGGACATGACAACACAAGAAATGTTCAGGACAATGATGAGAACAATGGAGCAGAACAGGAAGGAAGACAAACAATCCTTGAAGGAAGATTTGGGCGGAATAAATAAAAACATAGAAAATACCAACAAGAAGATGGAAGAGAGGATGGGAGAAAAGTTAGAAGAATTAAAGGAAGACAACCATTCATTAAATGAAAAACTAGAGGATCTGAAGGAAGATAACCGATCCACAAAGGAAGAATTGGGCCGTAAGATAGAAAATACTAATAAAAGGATTGAGGAAACCAGTAAGAGTTTGAGCAAGAAGCTGGAAGAGAAAATGGAGGAAACTAGTAAGAAAATCGAAAGCGACAATCAGCAACTGAGGGAGAAGTTGGAGGAAAATAATCAGAAAATGGAGGAGAAAATGGACGAGAATAATCAAAGGTTAAGAGAGGAATTAAGGGAAGTTAACCAAGAGAACATGAATAAATTAGACGAGAGGATTGAGTTAGTCAAAGAGGAGATAAATAAAAAGATAACTGAGACGAAGAAGTCCATTGTAAAGAATTTAGAACAGGAAGTCGTGGTTGTTAACCAGCAGATCCGAGAAGTAGATGAAAGATGTCGTCAAACAGAACACGAAGTGCTGGAAGTCCGGGAAGTAATAACAAAGGAGATTACTCAGGTCCAAGAACAACAGAAAACTAAATTGGAGGAGACCAAGAAGTTTGCCCTGGAGGAAGTAAATAAAGTGAGAACCCAAGTAACAGAATGATGCGACGGCGTGGAAGCCGCTATGGTGAACATAACCGGACAGGTGCGTCAGAGCCAGGAGGAGATGGAGTTAATAAGAAACAGACCATCGGGATATCACAATTTCCCCATGTCAGAGAACAGAGAATGGCTCAATTTCCGGCAATACAAACGGAAGCCTATGGAGTTCTTGGCACGAATAGAGGAGTACCTCGAGAAACACCGAGGGAACCGATGGGTCCAGAACAGAGAGATCCTTGACGAGTCGTTTCGGGAGGTGAATGACCATTGGTGGATGGCCAACCGGAGCGACATCGACAATTACGAACAATTCAAGAGCCTGTTCAAAGCCAAGTACTGGCCAGAGACCACGCAAAATCTCATAAGAGATAATATATGCCACGGCCGCTACAAACCACAAGTCGGCAGCTCAATGACAGCTTATTTCCTCGGCAAAGTGTGTATGGCCAAGCACTTAGAACCAGCCATACCGGAGGAATGCCTAATAAACAAGCTGTCTTACCATTATGATGAGGAGGTGATTCGTGCTAGGAGGGGCAGCCAGATAAAAACCATCCAGGCAATGACAGAACTCCTAGAGAATTATGAAAATGAAGATTACTACCGGCAGAGTCGTAGAAGAAGTGATGGGCCCGAACCAAGGACGTACCAGAACAATAACCAGGGTACGAACCACATAAATACTGGGTACCAAGGAGGTCGGGCATACACGCGAAATAACAATTATAATAATGGAAATAATGTAAATAATACCAATTACAATGACAATAATAATACGGGTCCCAACCAGCAAAACCCGAATCGAACCTCTAATGGTTATCAGGGTAACCGCAATCCCTACCCTAATAATGTAAATAGTCAGAGAAGCCCCAATTATGGTAATAGTCCTTACCATAATAATACCAATCGTGCGGGTCCCAATAATGGTAATTTTAATAATAATAGGTATCCTCGCCCTAGAGTGAACTTCATACGAGCCACAGAAGGAAGACAGCGAGGATTCAACCACAATCGACGAAGCAGTTACCGAAGATACGAAGAAAGGCGGAGGAGCCTAGAACGGGACCAACCGAGGTACTATCCGGCGCGTTGGAGCAATAGTTTGGATCTGATAAGGATCCATACGGATACATAATGAGGTGGTAAAAGGGATGGATGTCATGATAACCGACAACGGCAAAACCACCACAAAGAAGATGAAAATAATTACCACTGAGGAAAAATGAGAAGAAGAAGGGACAAAGAACCAAAATGGGAATTTAAGAAATAAATTAATTAAGAAACTACACCTTATAAAGGAACTATGAGTAACAATGCACTATAATAAAAAGCATCCACCTGGGTATAAAGAAAAAATAATAATAAGAAATACGTTTGAATAAAGACAAGCAAAGAGTCATACAATATTTATGAAATTAATATGATATGTTTACCATATAATTATGAAAAATATTACAATCATTTATGAAAAGTCTATGTGGCAGAGATATATAAAATAGAATTTAAAAACCCCCAAAATTCTAAAACACATGTAAGCCCACCTTACATAAAGTTTATTTAAAGGAAAACCATTTAGAAGATATATAAAATAGAATTTAAAACCTCCAAATTCTAAAAAGAAATATTAGCACATATTATCTACAATTATTAGAAAATTTTATGGCAATGATAGAACAAGAATTAGAATTTAAGACCCCCAAAATTCTAAAATACATGTAAGCCAATCTTACATGAAGATTATTTAAAGGGAAACCATTTAGAAGATATGCATAAGAATAAGATAGAATTTAAAAACCCCTAAATTCTAAACATAATGTAAGACAATTACATACAATTTATTTGAAGAGAAACAATTTTGAAGGAAGAATAACAAGAAGAATTTTGAAAAAAAAACCTCTAAATTCTAAAAAGAAATATAAGCACATATTATCTACAATTATTAGAAAACTTTATGGCAATGATAGAAGAAGAATTAGAATTTAAAACCCCTAAATTCTAAACATAATGTAAGCCAATTACATACAATTTATTTGAAGAGAAACATATTTTGAAGGAAGAATAACAAGAAGAATTTTGAAATAATCCTCTAAATTCTAAAAAGAAATATAAGCACATATTATCTACAATTATTAGGAAATTTAATGGCAAGAATATAAGAAGAATTAGAATTTAAAACATCTAAATTCTAAAACATACGTAAGATCACCTTACATACCAATTATTTCAGAAAATTTTATGGCAAGAATAGAAGAGAAGAAGTTTAAAAATAAAACCTCCAAATTCTAAAAAGAAATATAAGCACATATTATCTACAATTATTAGAAAATTTTATGGCAAGGATAGAAGAAGAATTAGAATTTAAAACCCCAAAATTCTAAACATAATGTAAGCCCATTACATACAAGTTATTTGAGAAGGAACATTTTGGAAGAAGATATATAAAACAGAATTTTGAATATTAACCATCAAAATTCTAAAAGCAATGGTAAGATCACCTTACATAACAAATAATTGAAGAAAAACTTTATGGCTATAATATAATAATAAAGAAGGAGAGAATTTAGAAATAAAACCATCTAAAATCAAAAAACGAGTAAGGACGGCTTACTAAATATTTATTTGAAGAGAAACATTTTGACAATAATACCAAGAGAATTTAGAAAAATAAAACCAACCTAAACACCTGTAAGCCCACCTTACATACAAATTATTTGAGAAAACTTTATGGAATAATATAAGAAGAGTGAATTTGTGAATTGTGTATAAATCAAGTTTACAAACCAAGTATAAGTACAACTTACCAACCAATTATTAATAAAACACTTTGATGAGATAAACAGAAGAGATTTCATACCATATTTATGGTAAGCATAGTAGATAATTACCATGGTAACAGAAGATCATAATGGGATGAATAAAAGGAAACAGATTTAGAATTAAAACAAATAATTCTGAACAATATGATAATGTCTAAGTTCAATATGAAGAGTAAAAACCGTTCCATAAAAAGATGTTAAAGGAAATAAAAAAGAAAAAAAAAATATTCATTAATACGATTTGAGTGATTGAATAATAAAGTACAAAAACTTCTTTGGAATTATGAGAGAATGAAACTTTGAAGTGGTATGAGGAGAAATTATGACCTCATTATGAAATTAATAAAAACCCGTCATTCGAAGGTGTAATAGCAATGACAGGAATAATGTGAAAATAATGTCAAAGATATATGTAATTAAACGAATTAATATAAAATGATTTATGAATTAAATGACAATTATGATAATGACAGTTATAAAAATTCTAGAAAATAGAACAAGTGGAAATTTTAAGAACGAAGAAACAGTCTAAAAAATGTCATAAAGATATGCTACTATAAATAATGCAGATTATAATGAAAAAACCAGAAAGTAATAAAGAAATTATAACCAAAAGATTTATATGATAAGAAAAGTTGAAAAATGTAATAATAGAAGAGCTTCCTACCATAATATCAAATGAAAGAAACATCCAGATAATAAGTCAGATGAACAACTGAGATAGAAATATTAAAATCTCTGAGAAGTATAATAAGTAATCAGTGAAGTATCCCAAAGATATTTTTTAAATAGTAATAAATGTGTACTATTCTGAATTATTTTTTAATCTGTCTGATGATAATTCCAGCAGGATTAATATGTTTTTTGAGCAGAGATGATTTGCCTCTGTACTCAAATATGTGTGAAGTATTGGACAGCAGAGGAAAGTAGCGTACAGTGCCTCTCTGAACTGAACCAGCTCACAAAGTAGGGAACGATAGGGAGAAAATATCCCAAGGAGAAAATACTAAGAAGAAATATAAAAATGAAATAATAAATATGAAACTCAGAAGACTATTACTATCAAGGAAGATCAAGTGAGAATGATATAAACTCAAATATAAATAAGAAAATTTTAAAATGGAAGGAAGTCCAAAATAGTAACAAACCTAGAATAATTATCATAAGCAATTGTTTCAGACAAAGCAAGTATAGTCTGAAAAAATTACTTCTGGAGAAGGGCATTCTGTAGCGTGACAGAAAATCCACTACATTTTAAGTCATGTGAAATCATAAAGTTTAATTACACCAACAAATGTTATAATAATATTGAACGACATTTAAATAAATCAGAGGAATGAACCACAATAAAATAAAAATCCTCACTACATTATATATAAAAACCACTGTGTTAAAAGAAACCAAAGAAAGTATTGAAGCAACTCATCAACTCATTGTATAATATCAGTAAGTTACCCAGGAAGCTCAGAGCAGTAAACCAGTTATATAAGACCATATCTAGGAAAAAGAGACTCAATTAAAGAGTGGTGAATACCAAAATATCCCAAAACCAAGAAGAGGGAAGAATAAAGTTTGCTGATCAGGAAGAAAACAATACCCTGAAACCTATATAGAAGAATAAAGTCAGTTCAGTGAATAAATTAAATACTCCAAACTAAACCTCAGTCGTGATAACACCAAGTACCTTGGTTTACCCAAGAATGAGGAAGGAAGAACAGAAGAGTGAAGACTAGACGAGGGACAAGAATGAATACCAGAAGGAAGATACGAAGAAGGACAAGAAAGAAGACAGGAGGAGAGGAAGAAATAGTATGAAAGAAACACCGTAGTAAAACCTATTATTATATAAACTACCACCAACCCTAAACCCACCAAAACTATGCAAAATAAAGTATAACATGCCCAAAATCTTATAAAATGTAATTATTGAGAAACTAAAGTGTTGTATAGCGTTATAAGAAGTGCACCGGCTAAAGCTATTGTGTAATAAAGAAAATAAACTAGTCTTAACGGTCCATGATTACTAAAGGTCTGGTCTGAGATAATAAGACTCAAAATATCAGAACCAACAGTGAAAGTGAATTTGTGTAAGTGTTTTTTAAAAAATGCAATAAACTTAAAGTTGGTGATACTATAACTTGTCAGTATGCTATATCACAACTTTAATATCTAATTATAACCAGCATAATAAAATAATAAAATGGAAGATTTCCAGTATTTTATTACTTTAATGTAAATCTTTATTTACAAGACATTTGTAAAAAATGATAATAAATAGAGTATGGGAGTTAATGTTTACTGATGTAGGGGATCACAATAATAATGGTTTAAACCAGAGAGGACTGGTATTAATATAGTATTAATAAGTGTAAAATGTTTAAATAGACTGTTATTTCACAGTCCTAAAATCAATGTGTTAAATAAATGTATTTGTAAGGTTTATTAGTAAATAAGATTTATGTTATGTGTTTTAAAAAGAATTATGTTTGATAAATAATAACCTACATACCAGTAATAATGTTCTAATAGGTATGCTATGTTAGCTCAAAAATGGTTAAAAGATATATGTTCAAACCATATCTGCAATATGTTAAATTGTGCAGATTGCTAAACAATGTTCATAATTAATTATTTTAATAACTGTAGTGTTAATTAACTACTACACAACACAATAAGTTATAAATCATGTTATTTTCATATAATTGTAATTATGTAAAGTCAGAGGAGGAATTAAGTTTAAATTATTTGAGAAAGAAAGAAATATAAAATTCTAAAATCTAGGCCATTTTGTGAAATCAGAGAACCAATATAAAATAGTATAATTCACTTATAAATCCTGTAAAATACCAAGATTTATATAAGATAACACAATTAACCACTACTAGGAATGATCCTATGAATTAAAATGATAATAAGGAAATATACCTTAACATTTTGTAAATTGTCAAAATATATAAATTAATTAATTTTAAAGAGCAATGTCAAATTTACAGATTAACACAAAAAACCAGTTCAAAGGTGTAATTTATATGTATTTAAGGAAAGGAAGAGGAATATGACTAATTAAAATTTATTATAATAGTATTAATAATATTTAAAATGGAGGGAATTTTGTATAAAGACGGAAATCCAATTTTGAGCCTATATTTCCATAAAGTAAAGAAATTTGTTAATTTCCACAAAATGTCTACAAATATGGACTATAATACATCAATTTAAAGGGAATGAGATGGTTAAATCAATAATAAGGTTAATAATTCATAAAAGTGAGGAATAAAATAGATAAATTCCATATATAATGTAATATTTTATCATGTATACAGGTAATCGAATATGTTAACAATACTTTTTCAAAGATTAACTGGGCCAGATTTATGACCAAGTTAATTAGTCTTTTGTTGAATATCAAGCTGGACAGTTGTGTGAAGAACGTTTCTTTAAATCGAATTGAAAATGATACTAGTGTTTAGCCATTGAAATCAGTGAAACGAGAGTTAGGCGGTTTAAACACTTTTTAAAGCTAAAGTTGTTAATACATTCACGACAATAGTGAAAACAAACACTTAACTACATAATACGAGTGATAGAAACAAGTAAAACACTATGTCTCAACTGATATATTCTGTAATTCCTAACCAATAACTTGAAAACTTAACCGCAGAAGTTGAACACATAGAAAATAAATTAACTAACACAAGTTTACACAGAACACTTCACCAGAATACACCAAATAGATTAACAGACATATTACACCAGTGCGGGGACATTTTAGACCTTGATGAAGGTAATTTTATAGCAATTTTCTGACACGACGCATATGCAGTAACCAAGACCAACTCGAGTAGCGGCCATCTTGAAAACGAAGTCGGCTAACCATATCGCAGTGACGTCAGTCTTCATTGGTTTGACAAAACATTTATATTCAAATATTATATACTGAAATTATTTAAATACTATTGAATAGTAATTATTGTATTTATTTTTAATTGTTAATGTTATACTTTCTCGTCACCCTTCTCTGACTATTAATCCATAATCGCTCAAAGAACCTGTCTTTTAATATAATATAACATAAAATTTTGTTCTGTATGACACAATCGATAATTCCTGAGACAGAGTCGATAATTGCTCTCCATCGATAAAATATCGATTATTTATTTAAAATTGTCAATAAATCTTTATATTTCCATTATTTTGTATCTGTACTTATTTCACAGGGTAATTTAAGGGTATTTATAAGGCTGAAGGAATTAAGTGAGAAGAATATATTCTATTTTGAACAAGATATTGGACCAGTCAGAAAAGTCACCAATCGATTATTACCTGGAGTTAATCTATTTAACTCCAGACTTGGTGCAAATCTTCAAGAAGTGCTCGACGGTCAATAAATACCTACCTGTTATTAAAATTTTACCAGAACCTTTTAAAAAACATATTTATCTCTTATACATACCTCTATAAACATAAACAAAATTATTTTATTATTTGAAAATTCTATAATTAGTGAATTTTCCGTATACATTTTATTCTTTTGTAACGACCGGCATACAGCGGTCTGGTGACCAAGTGGCTAGCCCAAACAGTGGGGCTTGATTTGATTACACCACAACAGGGTCTTGTTACAAAGTGGCGTCCAACTTAGAGGGCTTAATAATCTAAGCTTGGCAGCGATTAATAAATAGAGGCAGAGAAAAATGCAGAGACGAGCTACCTCGAAAAAGAGGGCGGCAGAGGCCGAGAAAGAGATTGACATGGGGGATAAGGAGGCGGCACCCGTTGAAGACCCAGAAGTGTTAGTGGCCCAGGGGGAACCAAAACAACCCGTACCACCAGAGGAACAGCCGGAAGTAACGACGCGAACAGGGGAAATCAATATCCCAGAAAAGGAGAAAACTTCACCGATAGAGGACATGACAACACAAGAAATGTTCAGGACAATGATGAGAACAATGGAGCAGAACAGGAAGGAAGACAAACAATCCTTGAAGGAAGATTTGGGCGGAATAAATAAAAACATAGAAAATACCAACAAGAAGATGGAAGAGAGGATGGGAGAAAAGTTAGAAGAATTAAAGGAAGACAACCATTCATTAAATGAAAAACTAGAGGATCTGAAGGAAGATAACCGATCCACAAAGGAAGAATTGGGCCGTAAGATAGAAAATACTAATAAAAGGATTGAGGAAACCAGTAAGAGTTTGAGCAAGAAGCTGGAAGAGAAAATGGAGGAAACTAGTAAGAAAATCGAAAGCGACAATCAGCAACTGAGGGAGAAGTTGGAGGAAAATAATCAGAAAATGGAGGAGAAAATGGACGAGAATAATCAAAGGTTAAGAGAGGAATTAAGGGAAGTTAACCAAGAGAACATGAATAAATTAGACGAGAGGATTGAGTTAGTCAAAGAGGAGATAAATAAAAAGATAACTGAGACGAAGAAGTCCATTGTAAAGAATTTAGAACAGGAAGTCGTGGTTGTTAACCAGCAGATCCGAGAAGTAGATGAAAGATGTCGTCAAACAGAACACGAAGTGCTGGAAGTCCGGGAAGTAATAACAAAGGAGATTACTCAGGTCCAAGAACAACAGAAAACTAAATTGGAGGAGACCAAGAAGTTTGCCCTGGAGGAAGTAAATAAAGTGAGAACCCAAGTAACAGAATGATGCGACGGCGTGGAAGCCGCTATGGTGAACATAACCGGACAGGTGCGTCAGAGCCAGGAGGAGATGGAGTTAATAAGAAACAGACCATCGGGATATCACAATTTCCCCATGTCAGAGAACAGAGAATGGCTCAATTTCCGGCAATACAAACGGAAGCCTATGGAGTTCTTGGCACGAATAGAGGAGTACCTCGAGAAACACCGAGGGAACCGATGGGTCCAGAACAGAGAGATCCTTGACGAGTCGTTTCGGGAGGTGAATGACCATTGGTGGATGGCCAACCGGAGCGACATCGACAATTACGAACAATTCAAGAGCCTGTTCAAAGCCAAGTACTGGCCAGAGACCACGCAAAATCTCATAAGAGATAATATATGCCACGGCCGCTACAAACCACAAGTCGGCAGCTCAATGACAGCTTATTTCCTCGGCAAAGTGTGTATGGCCAAGCACTTAGAACCAGCCATACCGGAGGAATGCCTAATAAACAAGCTGTCTTACCATTATGATGAGGAGGTGATTCGTGCTAGGAGGGGCAGCCAGATAAAAACCATCCAGGCAATGACAGAACTCCTAGAGAATTATGAAAATGAAGATTACTACCGGCAGAGTCGTAGAAGAAGTGATGGGCCCGAACCAAGGACGTACCAGAACAATAACCAGGGTACGAACCACATAAATACTGGGTACCAAGGAGGTCGGGCATACCCGCGAAATAACAATTATAATAATGGAAATAATGTAAATAATACCAATTACAATGACAATAATAATACGGGTCCCAACCAGCAAAACCCGAATCGAACCTCTAATGGTTATCAGGGTAACCGCAATCCCTACCCTAATAATGTAAATAGTCAGAGAAGCCCCAATTATGGTAATAGTCCTTACCATAATAATACCAATCGTGCGGGTCCCAATAATGGTAATTTTAATAATAATAGGTATCCTCGCCCTAGAGTGAACTTCATACGAGCCACAGAAGGAAGACAGCGAGGATTCAACCACAATCGACGAAGCAGTTACCGAAGATACGAAGAAAGGCGGAGGAGCCTAGAACGGGACCAACCGAGGTACTATCCGGCGCGTTGGAGCAATAGTTTGGATCTGATAAGGATCCATACGGATACATAATGAGGTGGTAAAAGGGATGGATGTCATGATAACCGACAACGGCAAAACCACCACAAAGAAGATGAAAATAATTACCACTGAGGAAAAATGAGAAGAAGAAGGGACAAAGAACCAAAATGGGAATTTAAGAAATAAATTAATTAAGAAACTACACCTTATAAAGGAACTATGAGTAACAATGCACTATAATAAAAAGCATCCACCTGGGTATAAAGAAAAAATAATAATAAGAAATACGTTTGAATAAAGACAAGCAAAGAGTCATACAATATTTATGAAACTAATATGATATGTTTACCATATAATTATGAAAAATATTACAATCATTTATGAAAAGTCTATGTGGCAGAGATATATAAAATAGAATTTAAAAACCCCCAAAATTCTAAAATACATGTAAGCCCACCTTACATAAAGTTTATTTAAAGGAAAACCATTTAGAAGATATATAAAATAGAATTTAAAACCTCCAAATTCTAAAAAGAAATATTAGCACATATTATCTACAATTATTAGAAAATTTTATGGCAATGATAGAAGAAGAATTAGAATTTAAGACCCCCAAAATTCTAAAATACATGTAAGCCAATCTTACATGAAGATTATTTAAAGGGAAACCATTTAGAAGATATGCATAAGAATAAGATAGAATTTAAAAACCCCTAAATTCTAAACATAATGTAAGACAATTACATACAATTTATTTGAAGAGAAACATATTTTGAAGGAAGAATAACAAGAAGAATTTTGAAATAAACCTCCAAATTCTAAAAAGAAATATAAGCACATATTATCTACAATTATTAGAAAATTTTATGGCAATGATAGAAGAAGAATAAGATAGAATTTAAAACCCCTAAATTCTAAACATAATGTAAGACAATTACATACAATTTATTTGAAGAGAAACAATTTTGAAGGAAGAATAACAAGAAGAATTTTGAAAAAAAAACCTCTAAATTCTAAAAAGAAATATAAGCACATATTATCTACAATTATTAGAAAACTTTATGGCAATGATAGAAGAAGAATTAGAATTTAAAACCCCTAAATTCTAAACATAATGTAAGCCAATTACATACAATTTATTTGAAGAGAAACATATTTTGAAGGAAGAATAACAAGAAGAATTTTGAAATAATCCTCTAAATTCTAAAAAGAAATATAAGCACATATTATCTACAATTATTAGGAAATTTAATGGCAAGAATATAAGAAGAATTAGAATTTAAAACATCTAAATTCTAAAACATACGTAAGATCACCTTACATACCAATTATTTCAGAAAATTTTATGGCAAGAATAGAAGAGAAGAAGTTTAAAAATAAAACCTCCAAATTCTAAAAAGAAATATAAGCACATATTATCTACAATTATTAGAAAATTTTATGGCAAGGATAGAAGAAGAATTAGAATTTAAAACCCCAAAATTCTAAACATAATGTAAGCCCATTACATACAAGTTATTTGAGAAGGAACATTTTGGAAGAAGATATATAAAACAGAATTTTGAATATTAACCATCAAAATTCTAAAAGCAATGGTAAGATCACCTTACATAACAAATAATTGAAGAAAAACTTTATGGCTATAATATAATAATAAAGAAGGAGAGAATTTAGAAATAAAACCATCTAAAATCAAAAAACGAGTAAGGACGGCTTACTAAATATTTATTTGAAGAGAAACATTTTGACAATAATACCAAGAGAATTTAGAAAAATAAAACCAACCTAAACACCTGTAAGCCCACCTTACATACAAATTATTTGAGAAAACTTTATGGAATAATATAAGAAGAGTGAATTTGTGAATTGTGTATAAATCAAGTTTACAGACCAAGTATAAGTACAACTTACCAACCAATTATTAATAAAACACTTTGATGAGATAAACAGAAGAGATTTCATACCATATTTATGGTAAGCATAGTAGATAATTACCATGGTAACAGAAGATCATAATGGGATGAATAAAAGGAAACAGATTTAGAATTAAAACAAATAATTCTGAACAATATGATAATGTCTAAGTTCAATATGAAGAGTAAAAACCGTTCCATAAAAAGATGTTAAAGGAAATAAAAAAGAAAAAAAAAATATTCATTAATACGATTTGAGTGATTGAATAATAAAGTACAAAAACTTCTTTGGAATTATGAGAGAATGAAACTTTGAAGTGGTATGAGGAGAAATTATGACCTCATTATGAAATTAATAAAAACCCGTCATTCGAAGGTGTAATAGCAATGACAGGAATAATGTGAAAATAATGTCAAAGATATATGTAATTAAACGAATTAATATAAAATGATTTATGAATTAAATGACAATTATGATAATGACAGTTATAAAAATTCTAGAAAATAGAACAAGTGGAAATTTTAAGAACGAAGAAACAGTCTAAAAAATGTCATAAAGATATGCTACTATAAATAATGCAGATTATAATGAAAAAACCAGAAAGTAATAAAGAAATTATAACCAAAAGATTTATATGATAAGAAAAGTTGAAAAATGTAATAATAGAAGAGCTTCCTACCATAATATCAAATGAAAGAAACATCCAGATAATAAGTCAGATGAACAACTGAGATAGAAATATTAAAATCTCTGAGAAGTATAATAAGTAATCAGTGAAGTATCCCAAAGATATTTTTTAAATAGTAATAAATGTGTACTATTCTGAATTATTTTTTAATCTGTCTGATGATAATTCCAGCAGGATTAATATGTTTTTTGAGCAGAGATGATTTGCCTCTGTACTCAAATATGTGTGAAGTATTGGACAGCAGAGGAAAGTAGCGTACAGTGCCTCTCTGAACTGAACCAGCTCACAAAGTAGGGAACGATAGGGAGAAAATATCCCAAGGAGAAAATACTAAGAAGAAATATAAAAATGAAATAATAAATATGAAACTCAGAAGACTATTACTATCAAGGAAGATCAAGTGAGAATGATATAAACTCAAATATAAATAAGAAAATTTTAAAATGGAAGGAAGTCCAAAATAGTAACAAACCTAGAATAATTATCATAAGCAATTGTTTCAGACAAAGCAAGTATAGTCTGAAAAAATTACTTCTGGAGAAGGGCATTCTGTAGCGTGACAGAAAATCCACTACATTTTAAGTCATGTGAAATCATAAAGTTTAATTACACCAACAAATGTTATAATAATATTGAACGACATTTAAATAAATCAGAGGAATGAACCACAATAAAATAAAAATCCTCACTACATTATATATAAAAACCACTGTGTTAAAAGAAACCAAAGAAAGTATTGAAGCAACTCATCAACTCATTGTATAATATCAGTAAGTTACCCAGGAAGCTCAGAGCAGTAAACCAGTTATATAAGACCATATCTAGGAAAAAGAGACTCAATTAAAGAGTGGTGAATACCAAAATATCCCAAAACCAAGAAGAGGGAAGAATAAAGTTTGCTGATCAGGAAGAAAACAATACCCTGAAACCTATATAGAAGAATAAAGTCAGTTCAGTGAATAAATTAAATACTCCAAACTAAACCTCAGTCGTGATAACACCAAGTACCTTGGTTTACCCAAGAATGAGGAAGGAAGAACAGAAGAGTGAAGACTAGACGAGGGACAAGAATGAATACCAGAAGGAAGATACGAAGAAGGACAAGAAAGAAGACAGGAGGAGAGGAAGAAATAGTATGAAAGAAACACCGTAGTAAAACCTATTATTATATAAACTACCACCAACCCTAAACCCACCAAAACTATGCAAAATAAAGTATAACATGCCCAAAATCTTATAAAATGTAATTATTGAGAAACTAAAGTGTTGTATAGCGTTATAAGAAGTGCACCGGCTAAAGCTATTGTGTAATAAAGAAAATAAACTAGTCTTAACGGTCCATGATTACTAAAGGTCTGGTCTGAGATAATAAGACTCAAAATATCAGAACCAACAGTGAAAGTGAATTTGTGTAAGTGTTTTTTAAAAAATGCAATAAACTTAAAGTTGGTGATACTATAACTTGTCAGTATGCTATATCACAACTTTAATATCTAATTATAACCAGCATAATAAAATAATAAAATGGAAGATTTCCAGTATTTTATTACTTTAATGTAAATCTTTATTTACAAGACATTTGTAAAAAATGATAATAAATAGAGTATGGGAGTTAATGTTTACTGATGTAGGGGATCACAATAATAATGGTTTAAACCAGAGAGGACTGGTATTAATATAGTATTAATAAGTGTAAAATGTTTAAATAGACTGTTATTTCACAGTCCTAAAATCAATGTGTTAAATAAATGTATTTGTAAGGTTTATTAGTAAATAAGATTTATGTTATGTGTTTTAAAAAGAATTATGTTTGATAAATAATAACCTACATACCAGTAATAATGTTCTAATAGGTATGCTATGTTAGCTCAAAAATGGTTAAAAGATATATGTTCAAACCATATCTGCAATATGTTAAATTGTGCAGATTGCTAAACAATGTTCATAATTAATTATTTTAATAACTGTAGTGTTAATTAACTACTACACAACACAATAAGTTATAAATCATGTTATTTTCATATAATTGTAATTATGTAAAGTCAGAGGAGGAATTAAGTTTAAATTATTTGAGAAAGAAAGAAATATAAAATTCTAAAATCTAGGCCATTTTGTGAAATCAGAGAACCAATATAAAATAGTATAATTCACTTATAAATCCTGTAAAATACCAAGATTTATATAAGATAACACAATTAACCACTACTAGGAATGATCCTATGAATTAAAATGATAATAAGGAAATATACCTTAACATTTTGTAAATTGTCAAAATATATAAATTAATTAATTTTAAAGAGCAATGTCAAATTTACAGATTAACACAAAAAACCAGTTCAAAGGTGTAATTTATATGTATTTAAGGAAAGGAAGAGGAATATGACTAATTAAAATTTATTATAATAGTATTAATAATATTTAAAATGGAGGGAATTTTGTATAAAGACGGAAATCCAATTTTGAGCCTATATTTCCATAAAGTAAAGAAATTTGTTAATTTCCACAAAATGTCTACAAATATGGACTATAATACATCAATTTAAAGGGAATGAGATGGTTAAATCAATAATAAGGTTAATAATTCATAAAAGTGAGGAATAAAATAGATAAATTCCATATATAATGTAATATTTTATCATGTATACAGGTAATCGAATATGTTAACAATACTTTTTCAAAGATTAACTGGGCCAGATTTATGACCAAGTTAATTAGTCTTTTGTTGAATATCAAGCTGGACAGTTGTGTGAAGAACGTTTCTTTAAATCGAATTGAAAATGATACTAGTGTTTAGCCATTGAAATCAGTGAAACGAGAGTTAGGCGGTTTAAACACTTTTTAAAGCTAAAGTTGTTAATACATTCACGACAATAGTGAAAACAAACACTTAACTACATAATACGAGTGATAGAAACAAGTAAAACACTATATCTCAACTGATATATTCTGTAATTCCTAACCAATAACTTGAAAACTTAACCGCAGAAGTTGAACACATAGAAAATAAATTAACTAACACAAGTTTACACAGAACACTTCACCAGAATACACCAAATAGATTAACAGACATATTACACCAGTGCGGGGACATTTTAGACCTTGATGAAGGTAATTTTATAGCAATTTTCTGACACGACGCATATGCAGTAACCAAGACCAACTCGAGTAGCGGCCATCTTGAAAACGAAGTCGGCTAACCATATCGCAGTGACGTCAGTCTTCATTGGTTTGACAAAACATTTATATTCAAATATTATATACTGAAATTATTTAAATACTATTGAATAGTAATTATTGTATTTATTTTTAATTGTTAATGTTATACTTTCTCGTCACCCTTCTCTGACTATTAATCCATAATCGCTCAAAGAACCTGTCTTTTAATATAATATAACATAAAATTTTGTTCTGTATGACACAATCGATAATTCCTGAGACAGAGTCGATAATTGCTCTCCATCGATAAAATATCGATTATTTATTTAAAATTGTCAATAAATCTTTATATTTCCATTATTTTGTATCTGTACTTATTTCACAGGGTAATTTAAGGGTATTTATAAGGCTGAAGGAATTAAGTGAGAAGAATATATTCTATTTTGAACAAGATATTGGACCAGTCAGAAAAGTCACCAATCGATTATTACCTGGAGTTAATCTATTTAACTCCAGACTTGGTGCAAATCTTCAAGAAGTGCTCGACGGTCAATAAATACCTACCTGTTATTAAAATTTTACCAGAACCTTTTAAAAAACATATTTATCTCTTATACATACCTCTATAAACATAAACAAAATTATTTTATTATTTGAAAATTCTATAATTAGTGAATTTTCCGTATACATTTTATTCTTTTGTAACGACCGGCATACAGCGGTCTGGTGACCAAGTGGCTAGCCCAAACAGTGGGGCTTGATTTGATTACACCACAACAGGGTCTTGTTACAAAGTGGCGTCCAACTTAGAGGGCTTAATAATCTAAGCTTGGCAGCGATTAATAAATAGAGGCAGAGAAAAATGCAGAGACGAGCTACCTCGAAAAAGAGGGCGGCAGAGGCCGAGAAAGAGATTGACATGGGGGATAAGGAGGCGGCACCCGTTGAAGACCCAGAAGTGTTAGTGGCCCAGGGGGAACCAAAACAACCCGTACCACCAGAGGAACAGCCGGAAGTAACGACGCGAACAGGGGAAATCAATATCCCAGAAAAGGAGAAAACTTCACCGATAGAGGACATGACAACACAAGAAATGTTCAGGACAATGATGAGAACAATGGAGCAGAACAGGAAGGAAGACAAACAATCCTTGAAGGAAGATTTGGGCGGAATAAATAAAAACATAGAAAATACCAACAAGAAGATGGAAGAGAGGATGGGAGAAAAGTTAGAAGAATTAAAGGAAGACAACCATTCATTAAATGAAAAACTAGAGGATCTGAAGGAAGATAACCGATCCACAAAGGAAGAATTGGGCCGTAAGATAGAAAATACTAATAAAAGGATTGAGGAAACCAGTAAGAGTTTGAGCAAGAAGCTGGAAGAGAAAATGGAGGAAACTAGTAAGAAAATCGAAAGCGACAATCAGCAACTGAGGGAGAAGTTGGAGGAAAATAATCAGAAAATGGAGGAGAAAATGGACGAGAATAATCAAAGGTTAAGAGAGGAATTAAGGGAAGTTAACCAAGAGAACATGAATAAATTAGACGAGAGGATTGAGTTAGTCAAAGAGGAGATAAATAAAAAGATAACTGAGACGAAGAAGTCCATTGTAAAGAATTTAGAACAGGAAGTCGTGGTTGTTAACCAGCAGATCCGAGAAGTAGATGAAAGATGTCGTCAAACAGAACACGAAGTGCTGGAAGTCCGGGAAGTAATAACAAAGGAGATTACTCAGGTCCAAGAACAACAGAAAACTAAATTGGAGGAGACGAAGAAGTTTGCCCTGGAGGAAGTAAATAAAGTGAGAACCCAAGTAACAGAATGATGCGACGGCGTGGAAGCCGCTATGGTGAACATAACCGGACAGGTGCGTCAGAGCCAGGAGGAGATGGAGTTAATAAGAAACAGACCATCGGGATATCACAATTTCCCCATGTCAGAGAACAGAGAATGGCTCAATTTCCGGCAATACAAACGGAAGCCTATGGAGTTCTTGGCACGAATAGAGGAGTACCTCGAGAAACACCGAGGGAACCGATGGGTCCAGAACAGAGAGATCCTTGACGAGTCGTTTCGGGAGGTGAATGACCATTGGTGGATGGCCAACCGGAGCGACATCGACAATTACGAACAATTCAAGAGCCTGTTCAAAGCCAAGTACTGGCCAGAGACCACGCAAAATCTCATAAGAGATAATATATGCCACGGCCGCTACAAACCACAAGTCGGCAGCTCAATGACAGCTTATTTCCTCGGCAAAGTGTGTATGGCCAAGCACTTAGAACCAGCCATACCGGAGGAATGCCTAATAAACAAGCTGTCTTACCATTATGATGAGGAGGTGATTCGTGCTAGGAGGGGCAGCCAGATAAAAACCATCCAGGCAATGACAGAACTCCTAGAGAATTATGAAAATGAAGATTACTACCGGCAGAGTCGTAGAAGAAGTGATGGGCCCGAACCAAGGACGTACCAGAACAATAACCAGGGTACGAACCACATAAATACTGGGTACCAAGGAGGTCGGGCATACCCGCGAAATAACAATTATAATAATGGAAATAATGTAAATAATACCAATTACAATGACAATAATAATACGGGTCCCAACCAGCAAAACCCGAATCGAACCTCTAATGGTTATCAGGGTAACCGCAATCCCTACCCTAATAATGTAAATAGTCAGAGAAGCCCCAATTATGGTAATAGTCCTTACCATAATAATACCAATCGTGCGGGTCCCAATAATGGTAATTTTAATAATAATAGGTATCCTCGCCCTAGAGTGAACTTCATACGAGCCACAGAAGGAAGACAGCGAGGATTCAACCACAATCGACGAAGCAGTTACCGAAGATACGAAGAAAGGCGGAGGAGCCTAGAACGGGACCAACCGAGGTACTATCCGGCGCGTTGGAGCAATAGTTTGGATCTGATAAGGATCCATACGGATACATAATGAGGTGGTAAAAGGGATGGATGTCATGATAACCGACAACGGCAAAACCACCACAAAGAAGATGAAAATAATTACCACTGAGGAAAAATGAGAAGAAGAAGGGACAAAGAACCAAAATGGGAATTTAAGAAATAAATTAATTAAGAAACTACACCTTATAAAGGAACTATGAGTAACAATGCACTATAATAAAAAGCATCCACCTGGGTATAAAGAAAAAATAATAATAAGAAATACGTTTGAATAAAGACAAGCAAAGAGTCATACAATATTTATGAAACTAATATGATATGTTTACCATATAATTATGAAAAATATTACAATCATTTATGAAAAGTCTATGTGGCAGAGATATATAAAATAGAATTTAAAAACCCCCAAAATTCTAAAATACATGTAAGCCCACCTTACATAAAGTTTATTTAAAGGAAAACCATTTAGAAGATATATAAAATAGAATTTAAAACCTCCAAATTCTAAAAAGAAATATTAGCACATATTATCTACAATTATTAGAAAATTTTATGGCAATGATAGAAGAAGAATTAGAATTTAAGACCCCCAAAATTCTAAAATACATGTAAGCCAATCTTACATGAAGATTATTTAAAGGGAAACCATTTAGAAGATATGCATAAGAATAAGATAGAATTTAAAAACCCCTAAATTCTAAACATAATGTAAGACAATTACATACAATTTATTTGAAGAGAAACATATTTTGAAGGAAGAATAACAAGAAGAATTTTGAAATAAACCTCCAAATTCTAAAAAGAAATATAA
>CM068367.1:1403289714-1403322214 GCA_034769895.1 Magicicada septendecula
AAACACGGATTAAATTTCTTCTGTTAATGACAGCATCTGGTGTGGTTAAAATCATTATTAAGAATATGCAGCGTGATGAAGGTGGTATTCACAACTAACGTTCTATTCATTATCCAAGGTACCAGATGTTTGAAAAAAATTGTTTTGTTTTATTTTTATTTTTTATGTCGGTTCGTAAACGATAATTGAATTTTGATTTTTAGGTCAATTTTAATACTGATGAACGAGCAACTACAATATGTTTAGCAAATTATTTGCTAAATAATTAGACGTATAAGTAAGAAAATAAAGCAGTACAAACTAATTTAATTTTACTGTTGTTTTGATAGTTCATCTTCTTTTTTCATAGTACTAAATTAATATAGATTATTGAACTTTCACTTGTGAAACTTACTTGACTTAAACATTGACTTAAACTTGACAAAGCAAACATGCGGCCTTCAACCATATGCTCCATAGACTAACAAAAATACCATTAAGTAAACAGGATTATAACGATGAACTCAACACAATCAAATATATAACAATAAAAAATGGCTGCAACTCTAATTTAATAAACAAACTAAACAAACACATCATAAACAAAAACAACAAAACACTAAATATCAACAACACACAACTAACTAAATACGATACATCACACTCACATACCATAACTCCAACACACACAAAATCGCCAACACATTCAGGAAACACAAGTACAAAATAGTATACAGAACAACAATACCATCAAAAAACACTTCAATGATACAAACACGGACATAGACAAATACAACAAAACAGGTGTTTACAAATTAAACTGTAATGATTGCAATAGTTTCTATATAGGCCAGACGGGAAGATCTTTTTCATCTCGTTATTCTGAACACCTAAAAGCTTTATCCAACAACAATATACATTCCGCGCTTGCCACACACACACACACACACACACACACACACACACAAAAACCACAGCTACACCAACATAGATACTAATCTCGAGATATTACACTACTTACCCAAAAGTCGAAAACTTGACACAGCAGAACAATTTGACATATACAAACACTACACAACACAACCAAACAGCATACTTAACGACCAATTACACTATAAATCACACACACTTTTTGACACAATTATACATAAAACAAACAATAATTCGGATCCCCGCGCCAATCCCCTTCCACCACACACCACCACCACTCAACCTACCAAATAAAACCGTTACGAGTTACTGGCAGTCTGTCTCATACCGCTGATCAAGGCGCACATCACGCCGAAACGCGTACGGGAGAAAACTAGTAAGTTTCACAAGTGAAAGTTCAATAATCTATATTAATTTTAAAAATTAATAGTTAAAAAAATAGTTAAAAATTCGTTTTTTTATTTTTAAAAGATGGCCTCCGCATATTTATCTCACTTATTTTTTTTATTTTTTATTTATCTCATACTCATCCGCATTCCATTCATCTCAACCTTCTTGAAGATTTCAATACAACAGAATGACTTTAGTTTATTGTAAAGAGGATATTACCTAATCTAATTTGACAGGAAAAGTAAGTACGTAATCGATATCTCAAAGTTGACACATTTCACATTCCACGGCTTAGATTCCCGACACAGTGCTATCACTCCACCGCTTCTACGGACGCGCTACACCTCTCCGTCCTTTCGGCTTGTAATTCCGTAGCTGTCTGAGGATGCGGCAGTCATCCATTTGGTTAAGATTTACCAATCGTTTTAGCGGATATTGGGCTATTTTATCAAGTATACGCATAATATTCAGCGCCTGCCATACACGGACATTTCTTTTATGATCGTGAAGAATATGCCCTGTCACGTGCCTGAGAAATCTCACTTCGGCCGCTTGAATACGACTGGCCTGGGACTTCGTTAAAGTCCAATTTTAAGAGCTATAAAGAAGTGTAGTGTGGACCATCACCTTGTAGAACTTTAAGCATAGTTCTTTCATCGTTGATTTTAAAGTTCTCCTTATGGTTCCGTACATATGGTTGAGGTTGTGCAGCTTCTTCACCACGTAATTGTTCACAATGTAAGAAACGTAAGAGGGCAGATCTTCAAAATTACTGACCTGCTCCAGAACAGTACCATCTACAACAATTTTTGCTCGTATGGGATCGGCTCCGTGAAACGTCATCACCTTGGTCTTCAATGTGAAGATCTTAAATCCAAAATCCTTCCAGAATTGACTCAATGAAAACTGAACGTTGCTCACAAAAACCGTCACCTTTAATGTGGTTTTGAGAATTTTTTAGTACAAAGTGCAAGCAATATATGGAGGTACTGAAAATCCCTTCGGTTTTACATAAATTTGTGAGTTTTGATAATGCAACAGACGGGCTGTTAACAAAGGCCCAGCAGTAGAAGGAAGTATTATTCTTGTTTAGTGAACACAGCGTTAATTTTGCGATCGTGCTGGCAGTGGAGGTGGCGGAATACATCTGCAGTCGTGTCGTAACTATGCAAAGCACGGACCCGCGTCGCCGGCAATCCCAGTTAATCCAAACACGGACTGAACTGACCCACCTCCCCCCCAGCCCCGCCAACACCCTCGATAAACCTTACTGTCCTTACGTTTGTCGCAAGAACTAACTATACACAAGCTTACGTATGTATGTAACAGAATTAATTAATGTTTTAGTGGATGGTTAGTGAGGATCGGTCAATAATACAAATATTAGCTATTTTGCGTCGACGTTTCGACAATATTTATTGTCATCTTCAGGACAATTGTTTCTGACGCCAAACAACACAACTGTGGTGTGTTTGGCGTCAGCAACAATTGTCCTGAAGATGACAATAAATATTGTCGAAACGTCGACGCAAAATAGCTAAAATTTGTATTATTGACCGATCCTCACTAACCATCCACTAAAACATTCATTCATTGACGGTCACTAAAAATTTAAGGATAGAATTAATTAAACTCGTATTAAATAGGAAGAGAGATTGTAGAGATAAGAATTGACAGTCAGACAGAGAATAAGATTGTTACATATATGTCAGAAGATACATAGACTGTTACACAGACCGACAGATAGACTTAAAGACAGGGTAGATACAACAGGTAGATTGGACGTTAGGTAGAAAGCTCGTAGGTACGTGGAATGATAGATACACGGGAAGATTCGAGTTTACGTTCGTAGTTTACGAAGGTCTCACCGATCGTCGTGTTGTTCCGTGGAAACAGAATAACTGACACCAGAAAACAACAAAAGCACTTTCATACAATAATTCAGTTAAATCGTTTAACACACAATAATAAATGTCAGCTTCTACAATGTTGCACTAATCGACACAATAATTAATTTCCACTAATCAGCAACAATAACTTGATCCTCACTAGTAATATCGCCAGCTAAAATCGAACTTCTAAGCCGGCCGCTGACGCCTATATATACCCCACAGAGGTTCCAAAGTAATCTTCCATTTTACGGGCAGCACGGCGAGCACTACTTGTGTAGTTACAGGCGCTCGAACAATCTGGAGACTAGGTTATTGCCCGGCCTTGAATTCAGCACGCCGGCTGCAATCGCTAGACTAGTCGAAAGAACGTGTAAAAGACACTGTTGTATTTTCAACGTAAGATTGTTACATATGCCCGAAGATACATAGAAGGTTAGACAGACTGACAGACAGACGTAAATACAGGATATATACATAGAGTAGATTGGACGTTAAGTACAAAGCTTGTAGGTAGGTGGAATGATAAATACGCAGTAAGATACTGTACGACGGTCTCACCGATCGTCGTGTTGTTCCGTGGAAACAGAATAACTGACACCAGAAATCAACAAAACCACTTTCATACAATAATTCAAGTTAAATCGTTTAACACACAACTGTAAACGTCAGCTTCTACAGTTTCGCACTAATCAACACAACAATCAATTTCCATTAATCAGCAGCAATCGCTTGATCCACATTATTAATATTGCCAAGTAAAATTCAACTTCAAAGCCAGCCTCTGACGCTTATATACACGCCGCAGAGGTTCCAGAATAATATTCCATTTCTCGGGCGACACAGCTAGCATAACGTGCTTACTTACAGGCCCTAGAACAATCTGAAGATTAGGTCAAAGTCCGATCTTGAACGCAGCGTGCCTACTCAATGCGTTAGGTTAGTCGAGAAACCTGTAGAAAGACATCTGGAAGCTTTAAGAGCGCTACGTAATTGTCTTTCATCTCAACGAATGTAGCAATTCAATAGCAATATGTTAGGTGGGGGCAGGTTAGTAATTAGACAGAAGTCTGATAAATAGGTTGACAGACAGATATCTGGAAGTTTTAAGAGCGCTACGTAATTGTCTTTCATCTCAACGAATGTAGCAATTCAATAGCTATTTTTATGTGGGGGCGGGTTAGTAATTAGATAGAGTCTAATAAATATGTTGAAAGAAAGACATCTGGAAGTTTTAAGAGCGCTACGTACCGTAATTGTCTTTCATCTCAACGAATGTAGCAATTCAATAGCTAAATATTAGGTGAAGGCTGGTTAGTAATTAAATAGAAGTCTGATAAATAGGTTGACAGAAAGATATCTGGAAGTTTTAAGAGCGCTACGTAATTGTCTTTCATCTCAACGAATGTAGCAATTAAATAGCTATATATTAGGTGGGGGCGGTTAGTAATTAGATAGATGTCTGATAAATAGTTGACTGGAAGACAGGACAAAAAAGGTAGGTACACTCATCCTTAGATAAAAGGTTTGTAGGTAGGCAGATTGAGAGTCTCTCTCTAAAAAGTTCTAGAGGGTATAGGTAATGCTATTATGCTTCTAGACTTGTAGCGTATTATGCATCAGTAGATATTATGCTTCTAGACTGACATATTATGCAAAACAGCTGGCTTAATTCTGATACATTCGATTGAGACTACTTTGAAGGGGGCAGTATAAGTGTCGATTAGTGAAAGCATAATTTTTAAAATAAACAAGAACTGCATGAACTTTCTTATCAAACATCGTACTGTAATTCAGTTTATTTCTACAATCGTTTATAAGGCTTATTTTAACACACACAACATGCCTACGTTAACTGATAATGGAATTTTGGAGAGGGGGTTCAGTTACTCCAGTGGTATGGTTAATATTCTATTCAGAATTTTCAGTGCAGTAATTACTTGAACGCCAGTGAGTTCTAAAAATATCGACTGCATATTGACGCGAAAGGTAATGAATTGTACAACTATCCTATTACATAACGCTGTTGTTGTAAATTTCCATCAAATTAAATGACATCAACAAACCTATCATCAATAAATAAACTATATAAAATGTTTCCAGGAAAATCAGCGACCAAAAAAAACTACAGACGGTTTCAAATCCCACGCATAAAATAAACAAATTGTATGAAAACACATATAAAATAAAATGGCAAACGTTATGGAATCGTTTGCTGTATGCGTTCGTTTACGAAACGTGTGTAGTGTGCAGTTTTTTCGGCTCGAAGAATCACAGACAGTCGCTGAGGGGGGTTACAACATTAACCAGATAGAATTCAATAACCGCCTACGACAACTACCCTCAGACTCGCCACACCACCCTTATTTCCATTCACAATCACGCCAGCCTCCATTTAGTACAACCCATCACGTACGCACATAGATTTTACTCTGTCTCTGCCTCTGTCTGTCTGTCTATCTAAATTCTATTGGTAAATGTTAATTTTTATATAATACTGGTATCATTTAAATATAATTATCATAATCATTGCTTTCTTCTTCGATAATCATTATTTATCGTCTTCTTCTTCTTCTTCTTCTTCTTCTTCTTCTTCTTCTTCTTCTTCTTCTTCTTCTTCTTCTTCTTCTTCTTCTTCTTCTTCTTCTTCTCTTCAACCGAGTGGCTGCGTAGTCTCGCAATTTTTTTCCTCCCGAAGAAAGTCCCGAAAACCTTCTTCTTCCTCCATAGAATACTTTATCCATAGAATCCTGTCCCACTAAGCGACGCGATCAAGGATTATCATCATCATTCATTATTATATTGTTGCGACGGTCTCAGGGATCATCGTGTTGTACAGTGGAAACAAAATACAGATACCAATGAAGTCACTAATTACCAGTTTAATTAATCACAAAAAAACGATTTGAAATAAACGAGGTACTCTCATACAATAACTGAAGTTACATTTGTCCACAAGTAGTAATATTGTCAGCTATTAGAGTCCCGCGCCCAATTATAGACACAATAATCACTTTCCACTAATCTGCAACATTACTTGATCCGCACTCTACAATATCGCCGGGTGTAACTAACTAACTAACTAACCCGGGAGTAGACGCTTATGTAGATCCTGCAGAATAATTTTCCATACTCTTGGCCGCGTACCAACATAATTTTCGTAGTTGAGAGTGCTCTAACAGTCTGGAATGACCTTGACCGAGAAGCAGCACCAACTTGGCTAGCCGAGAAACGTGTAGAACCTTTACGTAACTGCACCTGCTGAATTTTCCAGAACGTAACGTAACTATCGTAGCAATATTATCGTATTCGTTGTTATGATACATATCATTATTATTATCATGATAATACCATTATTATTATCCTCAGCCCAGAGTACTCGTCAGATCGTCGTGGATGACCAGAAAGCTTGGATTAGTGGAACGTAAAGTAGTGTAACCCCTCTTTAACTTAGGCAGTAAAAAAAAAGATTTTTTTTTTGAAAAATTTAAAAAAAAATTTTTTTTTTTTTTGTTGAAAAGAGGGGCCACAAGTTAATTAGAACTAGACCAAAGCCTAGAGAAGCCAAAAATGCGCTGGATCCAGTGAGACGGGACTTGCAATGAAAACTCATAAATTAAACAATTAATAAAATCCCTTTTATTATTCTATCTCCATTTGAAAACAATATGAATAACAAAATCAATAAACACAACAGTCAGAATCTATTATTCCCTTAAATTGATAATTAATATAATTTATACTCTTTCAACAAGGTCACCTGAAAATATTTATTAACACATATAAAATATATTTGCTATCTCTCTTTAAAAATGAATTAAAATTTAAAATCATTACTATTCTTTAAATAAAGTTTCCTGTAAAATATTAATAATATAAAATTTATTTTCTATGTTCTCTTTAAAATGATCCATTGAACTTAATGGAGATAATTTTTATAGACTTTTTGATAATATTAATTATAATAACAAATTCTCAAACAATTAATTAAAAATTAAATAGTGACAATCCACATCCTTGTTATTCAAGTTAATTAAAATAAATTACTTTCTTAGAAGAAATATTCAGCAAAATTTAATTGAGATAGAATAAATACTTGTTATTAAAATTAAAAGGATATATAATCCTATGTTTCATCTTTCTTTTCTAAAAACCCTGTATCTAAACTCCCCCAAAAATACACCTAAATGTACAATACATATAACCCCACAAAATACACACACAAATATACAATACATCACATGTTCCACAATACAATACAATTATACAAAGATCTCTTGCCACGCCCTTTTCTTACCCCCATGAGGTATATTATTAATTCTTTTACGGACATCCATGTTAGGATTACAAAACTTAATTGGTTCATAACACATGACATGTGTTTTAGATAATGCTTATGCAACTCCAGTAGTCCCCAGGACATAATAAAATCCAAAATTTGGCTAAGTGCCTAATACTGTTATACAATTCTGCCCCACTGGGCTCTTATACTGTGAGAAATAAAAATTTAGAAAACAATGAACCCCCCCCCCCGCAGTTATCATAATTAATTAATAGAATATATATATATAGAAACATTGCTAAGTTGTGAAAATAGAAATATGTCATGAATATTATAACCCTTTGAAAAAGTACTTTTGGCCCAGAGACCGACATGTTCGTTTGCCAGTCGGTGCATAATTTAACCTGTCTCAACAACACGTTCAACACTGTATGGACATGCACCCATTCAGGATTAAACTTGTGAAAATCCACCTAACTACCCCAGAAATTTCTATACCATATGAACCAAACTGAATTTAAAATTTAGAAAATATATATATAAAATGAACACTAAATTGAACCCAAGAAATTACAAATTGAATGAATGACTTAAAAGCTGTAATGAAACACATATACTGAAATAAGAGGGAATTATACGTTTGAATGTAGAACTGCCTACGATACATGCCAGCCTCTGAGCTGACAATTTTACAACAAATTAATAAAGTTTACAATTGATTTCACACCCAGTTCACACACTATACTGTCCCGTTAATTGGGGATCCAATTAAATGTTGAAAAACTTGAAAGTGTTGTGGTTGATTGATAGAACTGGTTCACTGGGTCTTTTGAGTGCATGTCTACGTATAAAAGAATATAATGGTTTGAGATACCTGATTTTTGTCCATGGGGGTGTGGTGGCAATCTCGTGGCCTACATTACAGGTGTTGGTGTGGCGTCCTGGCTATTCCTCCGGTAGATGAAGTGAGAGCGAATGGTGTCTCGACTTTTTCTCGACTTGTTCGGAGGACCCTAATTACATAACATTATATCAGCCAGAGTACACAACACAATGCCCAGAGAAGTTCGCACACCCCCCAAAAATCCATATATAATCTTAACATAGCTTTAGAGCTACCTAAATATAAAACTTGTCAAGGTTATTTGGCCGACAGGCCCTATTTGAAAATATTTAGTACAGTAAATCTTTATAATAATAACTTCACCCATGCGGGTTACCATGTTGAATTTTTGATAGTTAATTATGGCTTGTTACAATTTTAATAAGCTTTATACATAGTCTGAATATTTAGTACCACGTGGTCAAGAAAGGTTAAATCTGATTACATCGTCTTTACTATATTAATTAATACCATTTGGCGATTATATGACTTTCAACTGGTGCCTCAGTAAGCTTCCTGATATGAATAAAGTTTTACTATGCATACTAGTAAAGTTGTATGCCACTTAGACCGAATTACGCATTGTGCAATAACCATAGGTACTTAATAGGAATCTGCTTACATCAATGTTTGCATTATTTAAACTAATACTTTTGTGTTTATATTTCCTTGACTTTTAGTGCCGTAGTTCGGACACGTGAATTTAATATAGTTTTACTGTGTTTCAAAAAGTCTACCTTCAATTGCCTATTGCACAATGCCCCGCGGTTTTTAAAGTTTATCAGAAATCCACTTACTGGGGCTTATTAAAACCAGTTTTCTTTAGTGAAACATTAAATATAATTAATATGAAAGTATTGGCGAGACTTACCGCAGTCGTGTATTGATCTAGCCTGACATAGTGTGAAGGATGTTAGACGAAAATATCTTCATCTACCCGGAGTAGCAAAAGCGGCCATTATCGATGAAGGTTGAAGCCAGACGAGCTTAAACAGAATAACTTCTGCCCTTCTCGTTTGCCTACAGCGGCTGGCACCAGAGATCAGCACCTCTCAGGCACTTGATAAGCTCAGAATTAGTGCCATATCTTCGCTACAAGAGTGCAGCACCAATTAAAGCGCTTCAAATTCTGTACTGCGTTTAACTTACAGGACGTTATATACTGGACATGCGCCGGTTCTATACTAGAGTCGGCACAGTAGAGTATATGCAAGCTTTTGGTCTTACTCTGCTTTCAACCAGAAGAACTCACACTAATTTACTCGTTTTCCATAGCGGCCTAGACTTATATAGGTGAGCACACAGGTTTATGTGCTTCGACTGATACGTGTGTGCTGACGTTGTCGAACTCTATGTTGACAACCGTGACCGCTCTACTGACTATAATGCAAGCAAAGACGTTGTGAATAAGTTGAACAAGTTCAACTTTATGTGCGGGACCATTAGGCGAACCCTGTCAGGAAGTAAAGGAACGCGCCCAAAATTCTACAAGGTGATGGCCCTTGCCAGACTTCTTTATGTTTGAGTTGGACTTTTCAAAAGGCCAGGCCAGTTGCATCCAACCGGGTGAAATGAGATTTCTCAGGCACGTGGCAGCGTATACTCTCCATGATCATAGAAGAGACACAGATATCCGGCAGGAACTGAATATTATGAGTATACTCGACAGGATCGCCCAATCTCGGCTGAATTGGTGGGAACATCTTTGCCGAATGGATGACTGCCGCATCCCCAAACAACTATGGAACTATAAGCCGATGGGTCGGAGAGGTGTGGGACATCCGAGGAAGCGCTGGAGTGATCAGCTCTAATCTTTGCCTATTTGAGACCGGAACAAACCATCCTCGGTTTAATCGTGGAAGATGATGATGAATATATTACTTGCAGGTAATGTGTCGCCTGGATTGTACTAGCATATCCCAGGGTATGACGATGATGGGAATGCCATCTTCGAGCTTAATGGCCAGCCCGACTTTCTGACTGGATTGTCTCCCATATACTAGCTAAAGACAGGTGTCCCAATCACAGGAGTAAAGACACCAGTTTTCACTGTTTCAGATATCCATAAGGATCTTTAATGTGGAGTGGTTTCTCCTGGTCGCTTACATTCTACGCTTGGATCAACAAAGAGTTATTCAAAGCTTACTCTTCACGGATAATTATAATCTGCGACCAAGACGACAGTACAGACTGCTGCGTTTCGTGTTCTGTAGCAGATGTATAAATATCTTCTTACGCCCATCAGAGAGGCAACCAGCATGGCGTGTGCGACATTCCGTCTGCGGGTCGGCTTCCAGTAACTACGTGATTATTCTCAACTCATGGCCCAGATAGTAGTAGATTCTTCTCGAACCGGTTTCGACCTTTCATATTGATGCGCGTTATCGGCGTTGTTACTGTGCCTTGCGGTTTAATGTAAACTGCGAGGTTTATTGTATATTATTTACTGCGACACTGTAATTGATACGGCATTTATTGTTTATTAAATTACTGCCTGTTAAACAATCATAACCCTAAATAATTGTTCTACATGGTGTCTTTGTTTATTTTTAACTGTAATTAAAAATGTAATTAATGACTTCTCCTGGTGTAAATTATTCAGTTTCCTCTGTACAACACGTCAATCCTTGTAGTAACCATCGTTACATATACACAAATACAGATCATATGTGTATGAATGTACATGAGTTTCCATAACTATTTAATAAGGTGAACAAATATTTGTAAACAATTTGTAACCTCTAAAATGCATTAAAATTAATACAAAATCAAAAATACCTTACACAAATCATAATTTAATTCAGGACCTAATATAATTTAATTTAATTCATAATTCAGGGCTTATAAAATCAAATGCCCTGACTGTAATAAATTCTATACACTAAACTAAAAGAAGTTTAAAACATACATTTTTTCAACATTGGAACTCATTTATAAAACCAGAAATGTATAAATCAAATTTAGCTACACATTCAATTGCTAATAATCATACTTTTCCAATTTTGAATAGCGTAACTTTATTAAAACATATTTCCCAATAAATATAAACTTTGGAAAAATATGGAAATCTATGAACATAAAACAATTAACAAATTAATAAATGAACAAATACAAATCAATATAAATAACAATTAAATTTTTAAAATAATTAATTTAATAAAATAATATAAACTTGAAAAACATATTTGAATAGGTATCCAAGTCACTTATTGACAAAATCTGTAAAATATTTACCTTATTTCTTCCGTCGTGTGACTTCGCGTTGCGTTTGGATTTAATTTACGCGTTTCGAGACATATGTCTCGTCATCAGAAATAAATAAAATAAAATTCACTCTTAGCGAGGTCGTTACATATTAAAATACAAATATTTGAAAACGATTACACATATATCCGCTTTACTTGAGTGCGCACTCGAGTCGGACCGATCGGACACTCTTGATCGGACTCGACTTGAGTGTCCGATCGGTCCGACTCGAGTGCGCACTCAAGTAAAGCGGATATATGTGTAATCGTTTTCAAATATTTGTATTTTAATATGTAACGACCTCGCTAAGAGTGAATTTTATTTTATTTATTTCTGGTGACGAGACATATGTCTCGAAACGCGTAAATTAAATCAAAACGCAACAAGAAGTCACACGACGGAAGAAATAAGGTAAATATTTTACAGATTTTTAATATAAACTTCTATATAACTACCAAAATTATATATTCCATTTTGTTTACATCTAAACATAACTTAGATGAAACTATGTTGCAACAATAATTTTCAAATTTATTTATTTAAATTTAATAACTGCGATAATAACAGTGCAGTATAAAACTGTTGAAACATTGTAAGTAAACAGCAATAAGATATATTCATGTTTCAAACAATATTAAGATTACTATTTATGTAAATAGATCTAAAAGTATCAAAAAATGCCTTAAAATTTATTTTAACGACATATTAAAGACTCTTAACAAAAACATAAAAATCTTATCAAAAAGTTTACAAAGACAGTGAAGTATACAAATATCTAACATTAAACTAAAAGCAGTCACAGATGTTAAGCATAGTTCAGAGCAGTAAATAAATAATAACAGATTGCTTGTTGTACTATATACATAGTTTAGTAGAGACAAGGTAATTTTCCTTTACAATAAAATCAAGTTACGTTAGGCAATACTATAAAATCGTGATGCTTTTCTCAACTTCCAATTCAACTCAGCCTGTGAAAACGGGTCACTAGCTATAAACTCAGAGTACTTACAATTGATGTCGATCAATAATGTTTAGTCGATACTCGTCCGTAATACTGTATCGACGCAACGGTACGTATCAAACAAGGAACACAGATTCAATGCCAGCAAACACACAAACGTACGTCAGACAGACGCGTGAGGGGTCTGTTGTAGATACTCAACACGAACTGCCTAGTGATACCCAACACATCTTGGAAACGTCTACGGAACTCTGGTGTTAAGATCTCACGAGGCAGACATTTGAATGTGCTGTTGTTTGTTGACGACTTGCTTGTAATTCAAAATACAGAATCTGCTTTACAAATACCTGTTGTTAAGCTTCATCAGATTTGCAAATACAACAATATGAAAATATCCACCACAAAAACGAAGGTAATAGCATTTCGAGGCAAGGAGCCAATAAGAACAAAAATTATGATTGGTGATCGAATTCTAGAACAGGTGAGCAACTTTAATTATTTGGGAAATGATATTGGCTATGATAAGTATTGTGAAATTGATGTTAAATTAGGTAAGTTCCAGACGATCCGTTGGGACAATCAACCGTAGTTTTAGAAACAAGGTAAGTCGAGATACAAAAATTAAAGTCTTACACAGAGGTGGCAGCCCCTGTAGTGTCCTATGGTTGTGGATTATGGACGACAACCAAGAAACAAGAAAGTAAAATACATAACTCGAAAATGGCGTTCTTAAGAGGAATTAAAAGGTATTCTAAACTTGATAGTATAAAGAATGAGGACATAAGAGAAGAATTACAAGTATTTACCTTGAACAAAGCACTAAAATATTATAAACAATGATGAAAAGAACACTTAAGAGTGTCATATACAAGACTTGGCACAAAAATGTGGAATGTAAACATATTGGACGTAGGTGCGTGGGTAGACCGAGGAAAAAATGTATGGAGGGTCTTTGAAGGCGGAACACGCAGCACTTTGCCGTGATGTTATGATGACGGCGACGACAACGACGACGACGACATCGATGATGATGACGATGACGACGACGACGACGACGACGACGACGATGATGATGATGATGATGATGATGATGACGACGATGATGACTGTGGTGGTGATTATAATGATGACGATGACGACGACGACGACAGTTTTGGGGAAAGCCCACCGCTCGCCATGACGCCGCGTCCCGCCGAGGAGACTTAATTGGCTTGCTACCGGCCGTGGGGCGGACAATGAGGAAACTAAGGTAACCCGTCTTCTTGCATTCCCGCAACTCGTGTACGCCGTACCCATTCCACTACTAAATTACTCTCTCATTCCCGTCAACGGACTGCTTAGAAGTTTCGTTTCACCTGCGGCTATTACTAGTGCGGATCAAGTGATTGTTGCTGATTATTGTTTTTTAATTAGCTTAAAACTGTAGAAGCTGACATTTACTGTTGTCTGTTGGACGATTCAACTTGAAGTAATGTATGAAAGTGCCTTTGTTGATTTCTGGTGTCAGTCACTCTGTTTCCACAGAACAACACGACGATCGGTGAGACCGTCGTAACAGTATCTTCTCGTGTATTTATAATTCCGCCTACCTACTAGCTTTCTACCTAACGTTCAATCTACCTATTGTATCTATCCTGTCCTTAAGTCTACCTATCAGTCTGTGTAACCGTCTACGTATTTTTTGACACATGTAACAATCTTATTCTCTGTCTAATTCTCAATTCGGATCTCCACAATCTCTCTTCCTATTTAATAATTTAATTAATTCTGTTACATACATACGTAAGCTTGTGTATAGTTAGTTGTTGCGATAAACGTAAGGGCAGTAAGGTTTATCGAGGGAGGGGCGGGAGCTCAGTTCACGTCCGTGTTTGGATTAACTGGGATTGCCGGCGACGCGGGTCCGTGCTTTGCATAGTTACGACACGACTGCACGTGTATTCCACCACCTCCACTGCCAGCGCGATCGCAATTAACGCTGTGTCCACTAAACAAGAATAATACTACTTCCACTGCTGTGCCTTTCTTAACAATCCGCCTGTTGCAATTATTCAAACTCACAAATATATGTACGTAAAACTAAAAAGGATTTACAATACTCTTGGTTTCACATATTACATCAAAAAATTTTCAAAACCAAATTAAAAGTAACGATTTTTGTAGAAAACACACAGTCTTCTTCTCCTTCACTTTATAGATTGGGTTATAGGCTGTTCATGCTTCACAGAGTGTCTGAGCAGTGTTTCCGGAGTCTCACACGATCCCTCCTATCAGCTGGTCTATATTCCAGCGCTTTTTTAGAAATACGCGTGTTTACCTTGCGTTCCGTAGAATTGAGAAGAAGCCTCGTAGAGATAGGGTGAGAAACGTTAACATCCAGGAGAATTTGAAGATGTTCTCTTTAAATAATAAAGTTGAAAGCTTGCAACTGCGTTGGTTTGGCCACGTCTGTAGGACGAATGAGGAAAGGTACCCGAGACGAGCATGGGACGCAAATCCAGAAGGCAGAAGAAGAAGAGAACGAAATGGGATGACAACATCAAGAAGAGTGTAGAAGGTACAGGAGCAGTTTGTGCCCGTGTCAGGATTTTGGCACTAACCAGGACAAGATGGACAGCTCTCTCGAAAAGCTCGACACCCAACGGGTAGAAGAGGATGACTAAGAAGAAGAAGACCTTGCGTTCCATACGACACATCCACTCTACCTTGCATTCCTTTATTTTATTAATATATCTTTATATCCCCGTTCCTAAGATGGTCCTTCAAACTACATAGGCTACTCAAACAGATCTGAAAAACTTCATTTCAAAGACCTGCGTGTTTTAGAAATATTTTTTTTTTTTTTGTCAGTCCATATTTCACTGTCGTGCATTAAGGCTAGCACTAACCATAAACTTGTAAATCTTCAGCTGTGTGTCCCTTTGTGTCTCATTCTTTAACAGTCATCTAATTGTATCATAAATATAACTAAAGTTATTTAATTCTTGTCCAGTATCCATACGTGAGAAAATTATAAATGAAGTCATTAAGAACAGAAAGAATGTGAAAAATTCAATTGTTGATTTTATCCAAACAAAAAATTACAATAGTATGGACACACGAAAATAACAGCACAGGAAAGATTGCCGAGGAGAGTTATGGAATGGACCCCACCAGGAAGAAGGAATAGAGGAAGACCACCTGTTACCTGGATAGAAGAAATTCTGACTATATTGAGGGAACGGGAAATTGAAGAACTTTGGATGGACAAGCAACAGTGGAAAATGCGAATTCAACCACTTCTGTAATCTATGGTTCCGGAAGAAGTGTAAACATTGTACATCCGAAATAATAATAAAAATTTAATTTTTGTGTCAATATCTTTGTCTTCCTATATGAGATACAACAATAAATTGTGACACCTGCTCCAAAATCTTATTACCGACTACAATTTTTGTCCGTGCAGACTGTTCTTCCCTAGAAAGGGCATTGTTTTTGTTTTAATATTAGAGATTTTAAAATTGTATTTTTGGCAGACTGTATTCAATCTATAAGTAGATATTTCTAACTCTTTTTGATTTTTGTATATAGCCGTTAGTTAGTTTCCATATCAACGGTATGTTCACAGAATTATCATAAATAAAAAACCGACACAAGAGGTATCACTCTTCAAATTTACTGGAGTCTGATGTTAGTCATTAATATGAGACAGACGTTAAATGAAGCTGATTGACTACCAGACTATCTGTGGCAAAAAATACAGAATGGTAGAAAACAAAACATGGGGGAAACTAAATACTAAAACAAAATTTACGTGATCTGTCCAAAAAGGTATCGGCCAGTTGGAACATGACGGGAACCGGTTGTACAAGTGCATTGTAACTCTGTAGCCAATCACAGAGTTATTTTGACGCATGCGTGAACATTCAATATTGTACTGGTCTATTCAGTCAGCTGTAAGTTTCTGTTGTGTAAATACGTGTTGGCTGTGCCTGAATTATTCGTAATATGTGAACGACTAGGTCAGTGATTACGTATTAAATTTTGCGTTAAACTTAAACATCGGGCGCGGAAACTATCAGAGAATAAGGAAGGCCTTTGGAGAATATTCATCCAGTGTTTGTCAGATAAACGTATAGTACAAACTCTTCAAAGGTGGCCGGAAATCTGTTGAAATGTGATCCACGTTTTGGAACGCCTAACAACCACACAATATCCAAAAATGTTCTGCGTATACGGGCTGCAATAAACGGATATCAACGACTGACAGCAGAAGAATTAGAACAAGATATGTTGATTCCGTGAACTTGTGTTTTCCGAGATTATGAGGGAAGATCTTTGAATGAAACATGTGGCAGCAAAATTCACGCCACGGCTGCTGTCGGATGACCAAAAATACTCTGAAATTGCTCGATACCTCTAACAGACATCCAGACAGTTCCGGATTTAAGATTTTTGAGACCGTAGAACAAGTTTTTTGAGCGACCCCCCCCCCCCCGACTGTGACTTTGAAGTAATATATGTACTACAGAGGTATATTTTATGTCAGATTAATACTATCAAATTTAAAAACGGTAGGCTTCTATAAAAAAACGTGCATTCATTTAGCAAACTTTTTCAAAATATTCAGAACCATCCAAAAGAATTGAGTAAATTAATTTACATTTTAAGTAGAGTTACTTAAAATAAGCTTATTCAGAATATAAAAAAAACTTTAACATACAAAATTTCTTTTTTTGTCTAGATATAACACTTAATTTTCTTCTTATAATTTTTATAAAATTACAAAAAAATGTCTAATTTTTGTTTATTCTTTGACTAGATATACAGCAAGCTAATGGTAAACGAATATTCAGTGACTAAGTAGCTTAATGGAATTAATGTCGGGGAAAGCATACACAAAAAATGTTGCGTAAAATTTATAAACTTTAAAAAGAAAACTGTAGAAAATTGTTTTTAACTAACTTAGGTTACGTTTTTATATTTTCAGAAGTGATATAAACACATTTTTTTCAGTTATAAATGGTTTATATGTACAAACCTTTATTAAAAGCTTATAAATCTAACTTTTTAAAATGAAATATGACTGTACTATACGACTAGAGATGACCTAGATATGACTAAAACTAAATATGACCAAATCTAAAATAAGTGTTCTATTTAAAGTTTAATTAAAACATACATAAGGTTTTCTTATTTTTTTTACTTTTTAAATTATTTTGATTCTCTTCAATCTTTAAATTATCCACGGGCTTATTAATGGTCTGATCGTCATTGAAGTCAGTTTCTGATACACATTTAACTGCAGGGCTATCATTAGAAATTGGCGTAGTTTTAAAAAAATTGATCTATTTTTTTAGTTTTTTTTTTATTGTTTCTAAATGAGCTTTCTCTTTCATTTTTTTTTATCTTACGTTTGTAGGCTCCACTGCCGTGTGAATCTTTATGTTCATGGTCATGATGAATACGTATAGTGTACGGACTCAATCCTATGTTCATAAAGTTTTCACATTAATAAATATCGACGAAACAACACGCTGGCCACCACACAAAGTTAAAAACTTCTTTACAATCAAAAGAAAATAAAAACATAACCTCAAATCGCAAAACCGTTCAATCACAACGGAGATAAACAATGATAACAAACAAGGGTGGTACCACGGTCGTGTAAAATCGGGGGCAATATAGCGGACGATCAAAATTTGCATGCGCAGAAAAGTTTTCAAGGATGCCAACTTCTTAAAAATAAGCGCGCAATATTTAAATAAGAACTGTCTTCCATGTGTATTATTAACCAAAGTTGATCATTTAATTTTAAAAAATCAGACTTAAATAAATCAAAGTGCCTCCTGCTTTTCTAAAAATACTTCTGTTAAAAAAAAATATATATATCTGTAGCTTGCAGCCCCTTCTGAGCCCTCGGCCTAATGGTAAATCCGGCACTGTATCCAGATACCTTTTTGATCCAGACCCATTCAAAAAGGTCATAAATGGAGATTAGTCGTGAGTTTTTGGCTACGACCTTGAAACAAAATCCCTGTCAACCGAATATGTAAGGAAATTATTAAAACTACAATCACAGACAACACGTTTCACACACCAGAGTCTCACAGCTAACTGAATAGTCCAATACGTTAATGAATGTTCACGCCTGCTTCAAAAGGTCGCGTCTGATTGGCTACCGAGTTACAATGCAGTTGCTCAACTATTCCGGTAATATTCAAAATGGTCGGATACTTTTCGGTCAGATCTCGTACAGATTCTGATACATAATGGGTATTAATTGACGACTTGTTAGGCACTTGGTGAAATATATTAATACAAAGGTTTTTTTAAAAAATATATAAACACTTGGTACGTTTCACTGTTTTTATTTAACTCTGACAGCTGTTTCCGCTTATTAAGCTATTGTCAAAGAGATCAGTGAACAACTAAACTAAACAAACAATGTAAGGGCGGTGAACATGTGTTTAGGGCGTATATCCGGACATGTGTGGGCTGTGTTTGAACGAGGAGGGTGGAGGAGCCACTGGGAGGATCAAGTGTCTGTAAAAACTAAGTATAATCGGAAGGCAAAATATAAAAATTAACTAAAGTAAATAACAACTGTTAATAAAGGGGATACACAGGATTCAGTTAGTTCGTTTGTTAAATTTTTGTTAAGTTTTTGTTACGACACCTATAATGGGTATATTACTCGTACTCGTACTCGTAACTGACTCGTATAGTTTTTAATATGACTACCTCTTTCAGTACTTAACTATCCTCAGGTTAAAACGAACAGAAAAATATTAATTCCCTTCCCTTTATTTATAATATTGATACAAAATAACACAATATTTAACGAACTATATTAAACATTTTTGAAGGAACTATGTTTTTTTCGCTGGTCGCGATCCAGTAGTATTATAGACGATACCTTGTCTTTTGTAAGACACCCCTTGTCTTTTCACCCCTTGATTGTTGACTTGTCTCCTAACCATTCTTTCCCTCGTTCAGAGCACATTGTAAGATTACTGAATAGTCAGCGTTTAATAATATGTCACATCATAATACAATATGCTAATATGCGGTTCCTAGAGATAATCAAAACAATTATTAAAACAAAACACACAATTTCATTCGTCTCGTGTTTTCATTAAAAGGCAAAAACCCAGTCTCACTCCTAATGAGAAACAATTATTTCGTTACGCGTCTGAAATCCTTGTTGCCGACGTTAACAATCACGCGCAGCGTGCATGCTAATAAATGGGGCAGTGCTGCCAACAGAGGAAAACAAAGCGTCCCACCCCTATGAAAATAAACATTCAGACACCTGTTGCTTTTTACGTTGTGAACACATAGGTTCGTTTTACGTTCGGGTTTCATTAGGAAGTCAAAATCAGACGTAGAATAGATAGTAGAAATCAATAATGTCTTATACGGGGACTCGTATGTTGTGGCGGTTTTACAGTCACCGTCATGCATCGCTACGGCAGTAGCAGTAGAATAACAATTCTTCTTCTTCTTCTTCTTCTTCTTCTTCTTCTTCTTCTTCTTCTTCTTCTTCTTCTTCTTCTTCTTCTTCTTCTTCTTCTTCTTCTTTCTTCTTCTCCTCAACCGAGTGGCTGCGTAGCCTCACAATTTTTTTCCTCCTAAAGACAGTCTTTTAACCACCATAAACCTTCTTTTTCCTCCTTATATGTCATCCATAAAATCCTGTCACCCACTACGCGCCTCGATCAAGGATTATCATCATCATTCGTTATTACATTGTTACGACGGTCTCAGGGATAGTCGTGTTGTTTAGTGGAAACAAAATACAGACACCAATGAAGCCACTAATTACCAGCTTTAATTAGTCACTAAAAAACAAGTTGCAATGAACTAGGTGCTCTCATACAATAACTGAAGTTACATTTGTCCATGCGTAATAATATTGTCAGTTATTAGAGTTCCGCACCAATTATAACACAATAATCACTTTCCAATAATCTGCAACATCACTTGATCCGCATTCTACAATAACGCACGGGTGTAGTATCGCTACGGCATCTCTACGGCAGTAGCAGTAGAATAACAATTCTTCTTCTTCTTCTCCTCCTCCTCCTTCTTCTTCTTCTTCTTCTTCTTCTTCCTCTTGTTGTCGTTGTCGTTGTCGTTGTCGTTGTCGTTGTCGTTGTCGTTGTCGTTGTCGTTGTTGTTGTTGTTGTTGTTGTTGTTGTTCTTCTTCTTCTTCTTCTTTTTCTTCTTCTTCTTCTTCTTCTTCTTCTTCTTCTTCTTCTTCTTCTTCTTCTTCTTCTTCTTTAATTGGTCAACTTATACAATAATCAAGTTAAATTTGTCACCACACAATAATAAATGCCACCTTTTTACAGTTGCGCACTAATTAAAACAATGATACTTCGATCCGCACTAGAACTTTCAGGTCTAAACTGAACTCTAAGCCGGCCAATGACGCTTATGTGTACCCCTCAGATGGTTCCAAAATAATCTTCCATTTCCGGGCAGCATAGTTACATGCGCTAGAACACTCTGGAAACTAGGTCAAACCTCGACCTTGGACGCAGCATGCCGACTGCATGCGCTAGGCTAGACGATAAAAACGGAGAAAGGCACTCTCGTATTTTCACCAGCGTTACGTGATTTTATTTCATCTCAACGAACGGAGCAGTATTTAAAAGTATCAGCTAACAATAGCTTCCTACCGTCCAGAAATACCTCACTCTTCAGGTTTCTATTACTGAAACGTTTCATGTTTCATGACTTTTGCTTTCCTTATGTATTATCGTGCTCGTTTGGTGTGTCCCCCAAAATACTGGAGAGATAAAATTATTCTAGAGTAAAATTATAGAACCAGTCTCAGAATGTAGGCTGTAAGCTCTCATACAAAAACGAAGAAGATATTATTGGGAAAATTAATAAATTTAACCAGATAACGGGAACTCTATGACGTGTCTAAAATACAAGGCAACGAAACAGTCCACAGTAAAATTATTGAAATCCACGGCGGTTCTTACCCTTACTTATGGCTTAGAAACGTAGACAATGTCTGCTAGACACGTACCAATATTCAGGATACGGAATATAAATTTTTTGCGTTCCATGGCTGGGTACACAAAATTAGTGATGAAAATAAACAATCAGATAAGAGTGGAACTGAAAGTTGAAGAAATAAACGGAATCATCAGTAAGTATAGAGACAGGTTAACAGATTAACACAACACATTAACAGAATGGGCAGTGACAGATTTCCAAAGGTAGCCTTATTGTATCGCCGAAAGAGAGAAGATGCCTGGGAAGACCCAAGAAGAGATGGTCCCACCAGTTTGGAGCCGGAACACACTCAACAGCCTAAGCCGTGAAGAAGAAGAAGTTCGTTTGGTGTACCTCACCTACCCTATGTAACGTGGCAGGCCGAGTGCGGTGAATAACACGCAGTGTATGTATACTGGAAATTCTAATCGCGAGTGATCATCGCAAGTACAGTTAGTTGATTGCATAATTGATCACTTGCGTCATAAGCCGATCACATAATTGAATTTTAATTATTGTACGTTGAACGTAGGTTGTGTTGCAGAAAATAAAACGCAATCTGTGGCCATTATGAAACTGCATTAATAACGCCTTTTTAAATGCCTAATGATCGAATCATTAAGGGAAGTCGGAACAGTATTCGGGTCAAAAATATTACTTTTTGAGAAAAAACATGTTTTTTTACTTTAGACTATTCTCTTCAATACGATTTATTAACGTTGGATGAATAATAAATTTTTATATCACGTTTTGTTAAAAGCTATATTATTAAAGAATAAGAACGTACCGCTTTAATACAACTATTACAACCACCATTTTTGGCTCAGTAATTTTATTAGTTTTAGTAGGTAAATTTCTTTACTTTTTACGTTTAGATTGCTATCAAAGAGCTCATTAAAAACAATAGGAAAATACGGAACCAATATCCGTACCTGCACTAAATTTTCGTTGTTTTGAATATGCGACTGTATCGATGTACTACAATGTGAAAAGAAGAAGAAATGTACAAATTGTAAATTATTTTATTGTTGTTTTGATTGGTCATCATCTTATTTCACAGCACTAAACTTTATAGAATATTGAAACTTTCAACTTGTGAAACTTACTTGTCATTTCTTCTCGTACACGTTTCGGCGTGGTGTTCGCCTTCGTCAGCTTTGAGACAGGCAAGTCTGTCTCAAAGCTGACGAAGGCGAACACCACGCCGAAACGCGTATGAGAAGAAATGACAAGTAAGTTTTACAAGTTGAAAGTTTCAATATTCTATAAAGATTATTTTATTTCTTAATTTAAAGCAATAATACGTGTTGTTTTCATTTGTGAGGTTAGGTAGTAATGGTTTTTGGTTGTAGCTTACTGTTTAAAGAAATAAAAGCCATGGTTGGGAAAAATGTGACATTTAATGTATCCACACAATGTTCAAAAGAAGAAAACATTAAAAACATAATTTATTTTTAACAGAAACAACAACAGAAAAAAAGGTGAAGAATGCGACCATTTCTGAAAAGTAAGATAAAAACAACGTATTAACAAATGAAAACAAGATTTGTTATTCATTAGGTAGTCAATATTGTTTTGTGTTGTCCAATCAAATCTTGAAAACTTCACTGGAAGCAAATTTTGAGCGAAACACGAAAAAAATTTGAGAAATGTATACCATCCCGCCTTCCTTCGAGTTGGCTGCTTTTCCAGTGATCTCGACAAAACCGGGCGTTAGTGAAAAAGAGCATTAGTGGAAAACGAGTTCTACCATAAAAACGGCAAAATGTATAATCTTCGAGTTGGTTGTTTTTTTCTGTGATGCGCACATAAAACGTGTATTACTGAATAAAATAGTCCTGTTGAAAACGAGTTATGTTACAAAGAAGGGAGCCATGTATAGTAGCAGGCAGGTTGGGGGTTTTTTAACTGGATTTCACAAAAAGTGAGTATTATTTTAAAGGCATATTGGTTTCCATGTGTAATCTTATTTGCATGTTAACCTAACAACGCCACATACGGCGTCACAGGCACACATCGGAGTTAAATTATTGCTAGAAACATATTTCTTAAAACATACGAGGGCTATTTTTTTTTAACCTCCGGTGAGTTGACAAACCTAGTTCTGTTGTCATAGCAACAATCTGATTGTTGATTAATGTTTTTGAGGCTTTGTTCTAACCTATAACCACTGGTTTTGTAGTTATTTTGTCTATTACTGTGGTGACGACAGTTTAATCATGCCAACTACAATTGAAATTGCCTCCAAGTGTGAGATTCGGTCTGTTATCAGATTTCTTCAAGCTGAAGGTCATAGTGCTGCAGAAATCCATCGAAGATTGTGTAATGTGTATGGAAAAACTGTGATGAGTGATGTTTCAGTTCGGGGATGGTGTCGAAAATTTAAAGAAGGGCGAATTGATGTTCATGATGGAAGAGGGCAAGGAAGAAAGTCCGTGGCTACTGATGATGTTGTTGAAAGGGTAGACAGGATGGTTCGAGAGTGCCGTTGTTTCACAACTATTGAACTTTCTGCCGATTTCCTGAAATTTCTAGGTCTGCTCTTAATGATATTCTTACTCAGAAGCTTGGGTATAGAAACCTCTGTGCTAGGTAGGTTCCCAAACAACTCACAGATGTCCACAAGACTCGAAGTCCACAAGGAACCCATTGATTACCCACCTTATAGCCCAGACTTGGCACCAAGTGACTACCATTTGTTCACTGACTTCAAAAAGTGGTTAGGTGGGTAGCGGTTTGACTCCAATGATGAGTTAACGTCCAGTGTGGCAGATTGGCTGACTACTCAGGAGCGAACATTCTACAACATGGGCTTAGAAAAGTTGGTGCCTCGGTATGATAAGTGCCTCAACAATGGTGGTGACTATGTAGAAAAGTAGTTTACATATTATATATAAAACTTTTGTGTATAATAAAATTATTGATGTCATTCATGTGTCTGTTTATTGGTCTATCGGAGGTTGAAAAACAAATAGCCATCGTATAACAATGAAACACGATTTCAGTCGTCTACAAACTATTTTATAACATAAACAATAAATTCGATGCCAGTAATCGCATAATCGAAATATCGAAAATAACGTACGGTTATTGGGACAGTACCGAAAATACTTGTACAGTAACATAAAGTTTTGTTAGTTAATGCATACTTTCGTTATTAAACATTGATTTAGGTTTCTCAGGTGTGACTTTATGTTAGTTTTTTTTTTAATTCCACACTCTACAATTACTTAAGTTTGGACAGTGTAAAATAATTTAAAATTTGAGAAGAAAAAAATTTGACATGACTGCCATAACTTACAGTCATGTTCCAGGCTTATCTCGACAGTGAATGCGAGATAGTGTTATTTTTTTGATTCAATGTGCCTTTTTGAGCCTTTTATAGTAGACGAGAAGTTGAAATTTCACACACATATACTTCTTATATTGCCCTAAATAGAGGTGGAAATATTTTATAATTTGTAAAGTAAAGTTTAGTATATTACAAAATTTAATTTAATTGAAATATTTAATATTTTATTGAAAATTTTAATACTTACAGGTCCTTGCAAATAACGCGTTCCTGAACGAGAGCTATACAGGATATTAGATATGAGGTTTTAAATAAAATAGTATAAAGGAATTGTGAGGAAAAGTTCGACCCGAGTAAGTCACTGCTAATTGTTCTCACCTCCTTTTCTTTAAGAACTAAACAAACACAAACATCTGGACGGGACGGAAACAAACATCTGGCTCGTCAACGTTTTTGCTTCTTTTGAGAGAGAGAGAGAGAGAGAGAGAGAGAGTGTGTGTATGTGTGTGTGGGGGGGGCGTTGCTGAGTCTACCCTAATTCCGGTTCCGGTGGAAAAGCACCAACGTAGGAAGAGATTAACGTGGACCAACCGCGATACCGGTGCGCACACGCCTACTTATCTCACTAAATTTGTAAAGTACACACACTACTTAATTTCATATGTGACACTTTGGCTTACGTTTACACAACCAAAGGTAAATACATCTTTTTTTAGAGGAAGGCAAAATATTAAAAAATTTTCACTTTTTTCAAAATGCTTGTTTTATAAAAATTGCGACTTTCCCTAATATTCTGGTGTATAATTCATGAAACAAATAAACACTTAAACATATTTTATGAATAATCAGAATTATGTGTGCACGCAGTAAAATGATTCGGACTTTGTACACGATTCTTTTTAACAGTATATATTTTATAAATGGCTTGATTTAAAACGATGTGGTTTTACTGTGTAAAAGGTGATATATTTTACTTCATGTTAGCAGCTGTGAAGTCAACAACATGGCTAATTTTATGTTTTGTTTTTGTGTCTGAAAAAAAGTATTTTGTCATGAATTTTATTCTCGTTAGTTTCCATTGATATACTTAAAACACGTTTCTTGAAAACCCATATTTACCTACACTTAGGTACATACATCTCAGAAACTGTGCTACGTAGGGTATTAAAATTTTAAGGACATATATAAATCCAATTTAACGTTATTTTGAACACCTAAACGCATACAAAACACCAGAAATATATAAATCCAATTTAGCCACACATGCAATAAACACAGGACATGAATTCCCAGATATAACCAATGTGACACTAATAAAACATATACCACACAAAGGCACCATAATGAAAATTTGGGAAAATTTACAAATATACAAACATAAAACACAAAACAAACTGATACCTGAACAAATACAAATCAATACAAATCATGACACAATATTCAAAGCACTCAACATCGAAAATACACAAAAAACTAACACATACACCACAATCACACACAATAAAACCAATTTGAAGTACCAGAAGCCAACAGGAAGCCACAATAATAATAGTCAACCAACACATATGTACTTCACCAGACACAAAAACCGGAAGGCTGAGGATGGGTACAAGATGGTATCCGAAACATATTCCAAATAAGGAAAAATAACATCTTGAGGTAATATAAATATAAATTTTAAATACTATATATATATATACTAATAAAAATATTAGTATACTAATATATATACTATAAACTATGTATGTATATATATATATATATATATAACTTTAATATTTATACTAAATTTACCTCAAGATGTTTTTTCTATTTGGAACATGTTTCGAGAGTTCCTGTTCTCTCATCTTCAGCCTTTGCCATCTTGTTTCTGGTGAAGTATTTGTGTGTTGGCTGTTGGATGTTATTAAGGTTGTTTGTTGGTCTTTGGTCTTTTAAAGTTGTATTATTGTGTGTGGTTGTGGTATATGTTTTTGTATTTTGTGTATTTTCGATGTTGAGTGCTTTGAATATTGTGTCATGTTTTGTATTGATTTGTATTTGTTCTGGTATTAGTTTGTTATTAAGGTTGTTTGTTGGTCTTTAGTCTTTTAAAGTTGTATTATTGTGTGTGGTTGTGGTATATGTATTTGTATTTTGTGTATTTTCGATCTTTTAATAACATCCAACAGCCAACACACAAATACTTCACCAGAAACAAGATAGCAAAGGCTGAAGATGAGAGAACAGGAACTCTCGAAACATGTTCCAAATAGAAAAAACATCTTGAGGTAAATTTAGTATAAATATTAAAGTATTATATACATCAAGAAACGGACTGTAGCAGAAAGTGTATATATATTTCAATCACTTTCTGCTACAGTCCGTTTCTTGATGTATATAATACTATAATACTTATAACTATTTTACCTCAAGATGTATTTTTTCTTTAGGGACATGTTTCGGGAGATCCTGTTCTCCCATCTTCAACCTTCGCCATCTTGCTTCTGACCAGAAGCAAGATGGCGAAGGTTGAAGATGGGAGAACAGGATCTCCCGAAACATGTCCCTAAAGAAAAAATACATCTTGAGGTAAAATAGTTATAAGTATTATAGTAATATATATATATATATATATATATATATATATATGCAGGCCTTATACCGTATAGCGGGATGCCTACAACATTCATCGCACCCCCACCTCTACCACCAATAATCTCTGTTTCACCACAGTCAGTCTCCTGTAAATTCCTACTTCTCATATTTTTCTCTACATCCTGTCTCCAACTTCTTCGAGGTCTACCCTTTTTCCTGCGGCTGAGTATTCTAGTACCCTTCTAGGCCACCTCTTGTTGCTCGTTCGCTGTATGAGGCCGCACCACATCAACTAAGTCGTTCCATTATTTCTTAATACCTTCTTTGACATTTTCTCGCTCCCTTCTAACATCATTTCTTCCAAGGAGCAGTGAGGATATCTGACAAGATCTTCTCAAACAATCAACTTCAACCGTTGACAATTTTTCTTTATTCCTCTTTGCCATCTACCAGACGTTCGATGCAATTGTTCTGATCTGGTATAACGATTGCTTTGTACAAATTAATTCTAATATTCGTTTTAATTCTTGATTACCGGAGGTAAGAGTTTAGCTTTTGGACAGTCATTCGTCATTTAGTGAGCCTGTAGTTAATATATGTATCGCAAGTTCCCTCTTGGCTTGTTATGCTTCCCAAATAATTACATTCTTAGCAGTGTCTAATACGTAATTCCACAGTATAGCATCACATCATCCACTCTTTCCCCTACACATAAATACTCTGTTTGCTGTAAACTAATTTCAAGACCCCGCTTTGTTACAAATTATAAGATTTTAGACATTAGCCATCGTAAGTTAAAATTATTAAACACGACTTTTCGACCTCTATAGAATCAGATGTCGTCTTCAGGCGAACAATAAATTAATACAAAGATAAATCTATCACTAACAAGCAGATATCGTCAAAAATCTAAGCCTTAGTACAAAATACGGTGCTAAAATAATAATAATAATAATAATAATAAAACAATTTCACTATTACATCAAAGAAGGATTCATCCCGTGGTTGCAACGTAAACAACGTAGAAATCCTTCTTTGATGTAATGGTGAGTACTGTTGTTGTTGTTGTTGTTATTATTATTATTATTATTATTATTATTATTATTATTATTATTATTATTATTATTATTATTGTTTTGGCACTATATTTTATAACTAAGATTTGGAGTTTTGAGGATATCTATTTGTTAGTGATAGATTTATCTTTGTATCAATTTCTTGATCGCCTGAAGACTACCTCTGATTCTGTATAGACCGAAACGTCGTGTTTAATAATTTTAACTTACGATGGCCTAATGTCCTAAATCTTATAATTTGTAATCAGTATATTGCGCCATCGATTAATAATAATTTTAAGAATCGCACCCCACTTTGTATATGCCTCCATTACCTTTCTCACCATAAATGAGACATTACATTGCTCATTAGCAATTGTAACCCCTCTTTAAGTATAGTATTGACTTGTAAAAAAAAATTTTTTTTTTTTTTTAAGAGGGGCCACAAGATAATTAAAACTAGGCCAAAGCCTAGAGAAGCCAAAAAGGCGCTGGATCCAGTGAGACGGGACTTGCAATTAAAACTCACAAAATTAACAACCAATAAAATTTTTTTATTATAAACAAACTTTAAATCTCTTTAACTCAACAAAATCCTTGTATACTCCTTTAAAATATATGTTGCTTGAAAAATGAATATAAAATTTAAATTCTCCTTAAAAATGTTTTTGCTTTAAAATTTTAAACATAAAATTTAAATTAAATAAATATCAAATTTTCTTTTCCAATCGGGGTTACTGTTCCCCACTGAGCCCTATACCTAACCCCCCAAAATACACATGAATATATAATACATATAATGGACATATAAGGAAATATGTCTACAATATACAACACATACACACGTTCCATAACACAGGACAATTACAACTTCCATCATTAAAATCTTGCCACACCTCTTTCACCCCATGAGGTACATAATTTACAATTTATAAATATCCTTGCACGCAACACCTATTGCAAGGTCTTAATACCTAATAACTCAAGATATATGTGTGTAACACCAGTGCCCCCAGGACATACTAAATTCAGGAGTTGGCATAATACCTGATACTATTATAAAGTGCTCCCACATTGAGCACTTAGACTTGGAGTAAATATAATTATAATTCAGTAAACACACATGTGATCATAATCAATTAAAAAGAATTTAAACATGATAAATTTTGTTAAATATTGAAAACAGTAATGTGTCATAATGCCTTATAACCTTTTAAAAATTAATTTGGCCCAAAGGCCGACATGTTCCTAGGCAAGATCGTGCATAACTAAACCTGTCCCAAGAGCACGTTCAAGTCTGCATGGAAATCCACCTATACAGGATTAAACTGGGGACCCGACTGAACTACCAAAGAAACTCCTATCCATTTTATGACCCAAACTGAATATAAATATATGAAATTAATGCATAAAATGAAAACTAAATTAAACCTGTAAAATTACATGATGAATTACTAGCACTAAGGTAACCCTTCTACTGAAAACAAGAAAGAAATTTACATGTCTGAATGGTAATCAGCCACAGATACATGCCAACCTCTGGGCTCACATGTAATATAACAGTGTTACAAAATGTACAAAAGATTCCCCCCCCCCAAGTCCACGCACTATTCTGTCCCGTTAACCGGGGACCCAATTAAAATGTTTAAAGCTTAAAGTCATTGAATGTTATGTAGCTATATGTCCACGAGTTCTAGTGGGTTACATTCCCTTGTATAAAAATAATATGGTTTGGTGTCACCTGATTTATTCCGTGGTGTGAAGTTTGGTGTGGTGGTCTACATTTTAGTGTGAGTGTGGCCTGTCCTCGCTGTTCTCCTCCGGCAGATGAAGTTGAGAGAGTATAGATGGTCATGTTCAGGTTGGGGCTGTTCCTCGACTTGAACCGAGGAACCCGCAGATCTGTTTTAATCTAGCCTGCCATAGGTAGAAGATGGTACAATTAAAAAAACTTCTCTCTGTCGGAGAAAAATGCCACGAGGCGGTTACTTGGACGAGGACCAGCAAAAGACAGGTTTAGAATCGTATATTCTGTCCTTTCTCAACTCGCAATCAGAAACGCCAGAGTGCAGCACCAATCAGGCGCAACTTAATTACCTCATGTAGATTGTGTGCGTATTTCTGTTAAACATAGTACGGCAGAACGCCACCGCTAAATACAGTTCCTATATTTCTTTAGCGTATTCGTTAAATACCGTACACGATTTTTGTTTATTCGCGCCGATATTAATTAATCGGCACACAATGACAACCTGATAATGTCCCAAAAAAGCGGTATATACATAGTCATTTAATAATTGATTATTGTTGTATTGGAGTATTAGTGGTGTCAAATATTTCTACTAGTAATTTTGTACAAACCACTATGTTGTCTTTGGCATTGACGAGATGATGGCAATCAAGCCATCTTCAGGTCATTTACCAACCTAATTGACCTAATTGAGTCAAGGTTGTAAATTACCTGAAGACGGCTTGACTGCCGAAAGAGCTCGTCAATACCAAAGACAACATAGTGTGGTTTATACAAAATTACTAGTAGAAATAATTGATTAGTAAAATTTCTCCAACGCTTTGACACATAAATTACAATATAAGCATTATATTGTCTATACCACTTCAAGTCTAAGACAAATAAACTATTCCATTTTATAAAGTACTTCGCTGTAACTTAAACCCAAAGGTTTTATGTTTCCACTGTTTATTGACAGTGATATATGGAACACACATGTAATAGCGTATGTGCTTTGACACCGATGTATCTTACATAACACAATAATAACAAATAACGCCCTACATACTGTAAGAACTAGGACACGAAGAGTGTCTCTTCACTTCATGGAATATACCCGTACGTACAGCCTGTTTCCTCTTCACTGCGACCGCCGCTGAAAGTCCCAACTTAGCTCAACTGCGCGCTGATTTTCTATTCCGTCTTTGTGTCCATACACTGTTGCTGCCCTTCTTCTGCTCCGATGTTCACAGAAAATATCATTACAGCGATCGTCATCTCTAAAAGTTGAATAACAAACTGGACTACAGACAAAATGTTACTCTAAACAACATTTACTCTAGAGAACATTTTTGTTCGGTCAAAAATATAACACAAATTTTAACTTATTTGTGTCGACGTTTCTAAATTAATGATTGTTTTTAATACCAGTAGTGAGTGAAACATGTTAAAAATAACTTTTAATAATTACATAGTTGAACATCACTTAATCTGTTTTTAGTTATAATATATGTATGCGAGAAGCGTACCGAACAATCCAGAACTTTCTCCACTCCCCCCTCCACGTCTAGTGTGGCAGCTGTGCGTCATTCAAGTAGATGATTCTGGTGAGTTCCAAGAACTACGCATTAAGCAGCCGGCGCACAGTTAAGGAGGGAAAGCTGTACTCGGCCTCAGCACAGCGTATATAAAGCCATAGCTGCCGGGTTGTCAGTTAGTTAGTCAGTCAGTTAGGCCCCGTCGAGGTGCCCTGGACCAACAGCGTCAAGTACCTCGGGCTCCACGTGGATTCCCGACTCACCTGGCGAACCCATGCAAATTACATCCGACAACGCGCTTCGGCGCAACTCAGTAGACTCTGGCCCGTGCTATCTAATCCGGCAATGACCCCCCGGCTAGGTAAGCTCATAGTCAACACGTACGTGTTGCCGGTGATTACCTACGCCTGTCCTGTTTGGGGATACCTGGCTCGTGGTCATAGAACAACGCTCCTGCGCGTACTCGACCGGGGACTGAAGCTCGCGTGCAAAGTCCCCCGGAGGTACTCTTCTCGTCTTTTGAGGAGAGGACTCGGTGTCCGCTCTCTTGATGACACCGTGAGACGCCTGGCGCGACGATTCTATGTTCGTTCCGACAGAGTGACCCACAATTCCCTCATTGCCGGACTTGGTAAATACACCCCGCGACCAGGTGAGTCCTGGAAGCGACCTCGTTTGCTAGTCCCGGTGGTATAATCCACCAATCGCAGGTCGCTTCAGACCCCCCCCCCCATAAGTAGATAAAAAGTATATAT